>LKNJ01005512.1:0-15771 GCA_002120245.1 Maccullochella peelii
AACTGGGAGCTGGTTCCACAGAAGAGGAGCTTGATAGCTGAAGGACAGCAGAGGACTTTTATGAAGCCAGAATTCATTTCAAAAACACTGAATGCTCCTCTGGCCTGGATGTCTTTTTCTTGAGAATTAAGAGTAATGTAGCATTAAGGGCAGCAGTGGTGGTCCTCCAAGGGTTGCCCTCCACTGCTGCATGAACACTGAAGAAACCATGCTCAGTTCTTTTCAAGTGCAGAGCTATTTATCACAGAGCTGCTGGGGACGGATTTGGAGACACCGTTGTTGCAGTCTCTAAATCATTATTTCTGTCTCTCTCTTGCTCTCAATCTGTCCTATGTGTCAACTCTCTCTCTCTCTTTTCTGTCCTCCATTTCTCTTTTTAACACTGACTGGGATCATCACGCTTCACTATGGTATTGGACCATAGTAAAGTTTACATTGTTGTTCACACTGACCAATACAAAGAAAACCAGGGCTTGTAGACAAAATAAAACATGGACACACAATTAGCTCCTAAGGTGTAGTTTAGACATTCTGGTTTTGAACTTTCCATTATTTTGTTCTATGGTCTTTTAGTAGATAAGAATACCAACATTGGCCATTTTGGGGGCACTTTGTATATAATATCTTTTTTTATGATGCATTTAGGTTGAAACAGTACCAACTTTTGTGCAGTCTCTGTGCGATGATTACACGTTAAAATTGCATTCAGCTCATCTGCTCAAATGAGTCAAACTAAGTGCTCCAACATTCAGATAAACTGTTCCAAACATGCCACCCACTGACTTCTTGTTTTCACTTCCTCCTCCTCTCTCCCTCTATGTCTCTCCATCTATCTTTCCTCCGCTCGCTGTCTCTCTGGATAATAATAACCTACCACACTGGGCTCATTACAGCATCAAAGAGGGTCTCCATGAAAACACTGATCACTGTGTTGGGAGCAGAGCACTCAGCTCTGATTCCCTCTCACACCCGCATGAAAAGAAAAAAAACAGCTGAGAAAAACAAGAAAGAAAACCAGTTCAGAGACTATTCTTTAACAGGAAATTTGTGCTGTCTTACATTCAACAAAGAATCCCGACTCAAGTTTAGCCAATCTGAATCGGCAGCTGTTTTGATGGTTGTTTATGATCTCTCTCGCCTCTGTCCTTTATTCTCCCTGTGCTGTGATTACTGCCTCTGCTATTTCAAGAGGTCAATTTTATTCTAATAATAAGGCATCTTTCAAGTGTCTGATAGTTGTTCGTTTTATCTTGGCAAGGACACATACTGGAGGCTGACCAAGTGAAGCTTATTGGAAGAATACAGGTTGGTAAAAATTCATTTTTTAAAGCTCCTGAATTGTATGTATTTCCAAATCTATCCGTGTCATGTACATAGGGGCATCTGTGACTCACCACCACAACTTTACCATAGCTGCCATGGAATTGGAAATTAGGAGGAATCTCTAGCAGACTCAAGAAAAGAGAGTTTCTGGCAGAGAAACTGGGACACTGAACTACAAGGAACCCTACTGCTGAAGTCCAGGGGAACCGGGCTACCGAGGAAACTAAAGGACTGGGCTCCTAGGAGAATGGGGAACCAATCAGCTGGAGGGCAAGAGTACAACTAAATGGTTGAAATCCAGAAGGAATGATAGAAAACAGAGAGGCAGGAGAAGAACTAGTTGATATAGAGCTGGATTAGTTGAATGACTGAAAGACTAGGATGCTGGGGAGGTGAATAACAGAAAGATATACTGATTAAGAAGCAAAGTGGCTGATCACTGAGGAGATAAGTTGACCAACTGACTGGGTGCCTGCAGGGGGAAGCTAACTGGATGACCTCTAAAGCACTGGGCAGTGGGGATGCTGATAAACTGAGAGCCCCCAGAGATCCAAGGGGAGTTGGTCCCGAGAAAATGACACCCTCTTGGGACGGTATTAACTCCGTCCGTATGGACCTGGCTTGGGAACCAGAGGGTAGCTGGTTTAAGTCCAGCTCAGACCAGAGGGTACGGAGTGTGGACTGGTAGCTGGAGAGGTGCCAGTTCACCTCCTGGGCACAGCCAAGGTGGAAAGGCATTTTTTATTCATTTTTAGTCGTTTTTGGACAGCAGTGGTGTGTAATGACCCATGTGCATATGTTATCAGACTGTGAATAAATCCCCTTTCGTTTTTCTTTCTTCTCAGGACATTTGTTGATAATAATAAATATAAAAATGATTGCCACATTCTAATAAATACCATGGCTTCCACCCACAGCGAGCATCAAATAGCTACAGAGCTAAAGTGTAAAGCAATTCGCAAAATGCAACTGGACGGTGTGTTTGTTAGATAAACCTGAACATACACTCGTCATGCTTGTGTGATGTGCCTGGTGAAAACTAAGCATTCAGCTAACCTTCTCCTTCAAATTTAACAAGCTTTGAAAAATCCCCTCACCAGTTCCAATAACTAATATTTAAATTGCCGTCTATTCTGACGAGAGAGACAGAGACTGAAAGAGGACAGACACACAATCAAGATGATGGTCTCTCAAGTTTTAGCTCGCCTCTCTTTTTGCCCTTCTCTCCCTCTCTTTCACTTAGTCATATTGAGGACCTTGGCGTTAAAGAGCAGCTATATTGAAATTCAGTGCAGACAAGTAGAAATCAGTCTGAGGGTTGCAATTATCAGACTGAAATGGCTCTGAGGGAAAATGCACCACTGAGGCTGCACACACAAACACACACACTGGCAGATGCTCAATATAATTGATATTTGAAGAGAGAGAGAGAGAGAGAGAGAGAGAGAGAGAGAGAGAGAGAGAGAGAGAGAGAGAGAGAAAAGAAAAGTCATAAAAACAAGGAATGTAGCTGACCAACACAGAAAAGTGTGTCTGCACTGGATCTGTCTGTACTGATAGACAAACAAAGGCTGGTACACATCACTGAAGGAGGCTGCTAACATCTAAGAGCAGCACAAAAACAAAACATTTAAACACAGACAAACTCACACATTAAAAATGATAGCTAAATATACAGAGAGATGAGCAGGCTCAAGTTCAAGAAGCTCTTCCTCCGCATGTCTGGCCTCCAGTTAAACGAAGCACTGCTGTTCATCTCATTTTAACCACGAATATGAGCTTCCCAATCATCAGAGCCAACATAATGGCTAACCCGTGAGCTTAGCTTGTTTTACCATATAGCACAGCGGAGCTTGTTTCTTTGTGCCCCCCGGGGCCAGCCGTCAGTCAAATGCAGGATGTAGGTGCTCTACTCAAAAACTACTCAGAAAAACTTTCAGTAATGTGCAATAAGGGAAAACTCTACATTTGTTTCTGGTTTTACTTTTGAAAATAATGGGACTCTAATAATGTCTTTCACTTTTAAGGTCTCTTTTAGCTTTCTTTTTTCATATTGCTGCTGAGGACTACAAGTATTATCCCTCCAAAGCCACCACTCATCCTGAGCGGTCACTTCTTAGGAATGGTTGACTGACAGGCTAATTTGCCACTGTTGCTTTTCTGGACAACTGCATCAGCTGCAGGAAATGCAAAAGTAAGAAAATAAAAAGCATAAAAAAGTTACTGATCAGATCAGGAGGCGTGTTTTTTCCATTTGTTTTTGTCCTGCGTCCTTACTGTAAGTAGCTCTGGATAAAAGCATTAGTTAAACGCCTGAAACGTCAAATGGAAATGTCTGCAGCAAATAACTGATTGCCCAGGCAACTAGCTATCTCCATGTCTGCGTTATTATTACACCGCAAGACCGTTCTATTATGCATGAGAGTGATTATGCTTTAGCAGATTACAAGCTGACCCCATTGCCTTTGCTTTACCTGAAGTGTAATTTGGATTCGGGAGAGACGGAAGGGAATGTTTGGACCATCAATCTCTCTGATGTCTGGGGACTGAATGCAATAGAATAGAATAGAATGGGTAGGCTCTTAATGACGTCCTGATATCATTTTAAAACGGAATGGGACAACAACATGATGAAAATGCTTATTTCCCTTGCTGACAACAAAACCAGTACAAATGGTGTCCCCCACACACACTCATTCACACACACACACACACACACACACACACCGACAATGTTTTCAGTGGAAATGGAGTCAGTATGTGTGTATGCGCTGCAGTATGATGTATTTCAAAGCTGATGTTAAGGGAACGGATTCCGACTGACTGAGAGTGCCAATTGGATATGGCTGGGTGAAAATGACCTCCGCTCTAGCGCTCTCTGAGCAGTCTTATATTTTTGGCCCTTGGTTGTCTCTATTCGGTGCCTGCGAAACACAAAAATAGACTTCCCCTTCCGGCTTGAAATTCTCACTGAAGAAAGCTTGTGGCACAAGGTCGCTGGTTTGAATCTCTCGTCTGGCTGGAAAAAGGCACACACAGATAGTTATCCTCCGCTCAAATTTCAACCTGTATTCTGTCTCCATTAAGTGCAGCTTTTATCACCTTCATTCATTATCAATTCATGCTGTCAATTTACCTTTAGCATGGTTTACATGGGTGCTTTTGCCAAACTTGTTTGCATGTATGAGTGTGTTCTTTATCATTGCTTATAGTTCCATACTGTAATTTTACTATGAGGGATCCCTCCTCTGTTGTTCTTCCTGAGGTTTCTTCCATTTTTCCCTGTTAAGAGTTTTTTTGGGGGGAGTTTTTCTTCATCCGAATCGAGGGTCTTAGGATAAAGGGTGAGGTACGGTGTACAGATTGTAAGGCCTCTTGAGGCAAATTTGTGATATTGGGCTATATAAATAAAATTGATTTGACTTGACTCGACTAGTTTCTACTGTTCATAGGCTGACTGGCCTGAAACACAGAGTTCCATAATTCCCCACAAAATACAGTGATTTATTTCTGTCTTTCCCAGATTACCCTTCCTCTCCCTGGTTCGCCATTCCCTCAATTCTTTTTCTCGGGACTCTACCACAATGTTAGCTGTCCGTTCTCTTTCTCTTTCTAAAAGTATGGTCTAACTTGTATTTTTTTTCTCATTTGCACTTCTCCCACTTAAAAAGACTTGAGGCTCCACTTTCAATGATCTCTTCACACGGTAGCCTACACACACACACACACACACACACTGTCTCTCTCTCTTCATCCAAGGTTAAGATCAAAAGGCCAGTTTCTACCTGTCCTTTTTCTCTCTCAAGTGTGTCTCTTTAATGTGGAATAGCCAGAGCAAAAAACACACACACACACACACACACACACACACACACACACACACAGGACAGTCAGATCAAAGGTCTGATGTCCAGCCTGCTGTCTTTGTCTGATCCAGCTTCAAGCAGACACGTGTTGACAGAACAAGGCTGGGTTAGAATGTTAATCAGATATAAAAGGATGGCAACACCGCAAAACAACATCTTTTTCAATAAGTCAATGCAAACATGTGCTTCTGGCTGTAAAAACCTACTCCGGAGATCTCATTTTCATTAAGTCTAGAGTATTATGAATCTGAAAGTACAGCTGTATATGGCTGGCTGTCTGTCGTATCCATGCCTCCTAGTTCTTTAAGGTAAAGATGGGACTGTTATGCTCAGGGAACAGCGCAATCATCAACACTTCAGCCACACCTCATTTATTGTTTAAACTGAGGGAGCCCAGAGCAAGCTGCTGCTGTTACTGCTGCTGCTGCGAGTTGAGCAGTGCCCCCCACAGAAAGGACAGATGATGAGGCTTGAAAGGCTCGGGCTAACAGTGACTGCTGGTGGATGTGTTCATATTGCACAGCCATGCCTTCAGAGACAAAATAGGTACAGCGCATCCTGGTCACAGACGGGACTGTCACAGATTTTTGCTCGAGTCCCGAGACTGACAATGAAGGCCAGGAATAACTGAGAGTTAAAAACCACTGAGGTCTATATGCACACATAGGCAGATGCATTTCTCCACACATCCAACATGATAAGCTGGTGTTAAGGACAGAAGCTGGGCCAACAGAAGAAAATACTTACAAGGTAACTGGACACATGCAAAACATGCATTTCCACTGCATGGTACCAGGTACTGGATTTAGTATTGCACTACACTTCCAAGAGGGACATTAGGGAAAAAAATGGGTAAAATGAATGCTGCAGAGGCCGAAATATCCTCAAGTATGGATCAAGCTCCAAAAACACTGGATCCTACATTTCCCACAATGCAACTCAATAGAACCGTTTGTTAAACCGGGTTATTTTCCCAGACTTTAGAGAGCTTCCTTCAGAGCCACAGGCAATATTATACAACAGTTTTGACAGGCTGTGTATCACTTCCCTTGACGAATAAACTGAACCTTGTGTAAAATCAGAGTGCCTCTTTAAAATGCAGCCTAAGCTGCTTTGGATAGAACACATCATCTGCCTGAATGCAGTTGTGTCTCGGGTTGGTAAGGGTTGGTTCAAGTACCACAAGCAATTCAAAGAAATATTCAAATGGATCCCAAAGCGTAATTTTAAGATAGCTCAGCTGTTGATTTGCATAGAAGCGAAATTATTTTTTTTTAAATGATAAAACACATAAAATGGCAAAACACAATGAGGGAAAAAAAACAACATGAGAAACTAATTTGTGCAGGTGACATAAAAGAAAACCTCAAGGGCTTATGAAAACATCTCACCTCACACCAGAGAAAACAAGCAATCAACACATAGCTCTGAGAGAATTGATATCAAAAGGTTACGGGCAATGTTGGCAGAACAAGACTGGGATATAATGAAAATCAAAAATTGGGGAGCAACAGATGGGATGGGATGGGATGTAGTGGGATTACAACAATCTTGATTTCAAACAAAATGACAACCCTGCTCTGGAAAGATTGATTTTAGTGATGTTGCAAAGCCTAGAAAAGAAAGGTAGGGTTCTTGAGTAATTTCAAAAAATATTAATTAAAGACCACCATGTGATGTGTTGCGATATACCATCACCAATGCAGGCGTGCAGTTTATGCAGCTACAAAAGCAAAAATCAAGAAAAACTGCAAGTCCCCAGTGTGCATAATGCATTTTGACACTGTGTAATGATTTAATATGCTTTACAATGTGAGGCTCTATGGACTTCAGGAGACACATTTCAATTAAAAGGGAGACAGCAGTATTCATTTAATTTCACCATCCATATTTTCTTACATGTTTTGTGAACCAGCAACCACTTAGAAAGAGGTTACATTTCAATGTGTGCATTTTAATGTAATAAATGATACATTTTAAATGCTAATCTTACAAAATACTGGGAAATATTGCCTTTGGTTTTCAAGATAACGTCTTGTGGATAAAATCTTACCCTGGTGGTCACCCATATCACTGGGAATCATCTATGGAGGACCCTGAATATCCACAATACATTTAACTGAAATCTGAGCAGCAAGTGTGAAGCTCTCCTGAACCAAAGTGTCGGATGAACGGAGTGATTGACAATCGACCAGCAGACATTGCTCTCTCTGTGGGCCCCTCTGCCAGCAGGGATGAAGCGGAACTTTTTAGTCGTAGGTTGCAATAAAATATTTTCTTTTTGGAAATACTGATATGCTATGTAGCAATTATATTGTAAACAAATGCCACAGGTCACTATCAAGATGTCAAACTTCCCTAATAATTCTGATGGGAAAAGAGACATAACGCACATTTGTAGGAAAAGCCCTGTATTTCTACGCCCTCTGTGTGAGTGTCTGGCTGGGTGCCAGTTGTCAGGATGGCTGTGTCCACCGCAGCCCGCTGTCCCCTGTCTCCCAACTAATTGTCAGGGACAGCCTGGTAATTCGGCAGGTAATAGCAGAGCAGCCCTCTGCTAATGTATTCCTGCCCAGGAAATGAGACTTTGGAACCACCATGACAAGATGACTGACAGCTAGATTAGAGCACAGACAGAGGGAGGACGGGCCAGAGAGAGAAAGAGAGAAGGGGATGCAAACAGAGAATGTGAGAGGAAAAGAAAATGGAGTAACATGGCAAAAATACTGAAGAATCTACAGAATTCTTTTCTTGTTATTGTTTCTTTTAATATGTCTTTTGTTACTTAAATGTCTTAATCAATTGTTTTTTGTTTTTTTTTTGACATGTTGGAACCGTGGGGTGGGGGGTATATATTATTTTTTTCTTGAGAAGTAACTACAGTAAGGGATCACAATTTAATAAATAAAAAATATTAAAAAAATATGGAAAAGAGTAAAAGATGAGATGAAAAAAAATGTATGGGCAAAAGAGAGATAACAGATCTGACAGGAAGAGATGGAGCCCTGCTACTAAAGTTTCAATCTAAACATGTCTGCTGCAGTGCTGCCCCTCCCAAGAGAGGAAGTGTTCAGAAAACTTTCACCCAACAAAGGAAACAAACTGGTTTTCACCAGCTTGTTTGTTATAAGTCACATTAAAATGCAATTTAGCGTTGCGTTTCCTTAACATTGAGTCAGGATAAAATGCAAGAAAGGATCATTGTCAAAATTTCAACTTTAGTTGAAGAGGATGAGGATGGAAGTTATCACTATATTGATAATACATATGTATGATTCCAGTGCATGTACGTTGTTGAACTGATTCATGTAGGATTATAATAGATGTACTGGCTAAACAGGTGTAATTGATTACCATGTATAGCTACACAAAAAACAGTGATGGTTTTAATGGCTGAAAATCTTATGTACAGCTCCTGGTGAATAATAAGGTATAAGACAATTTAAAACAAGCAGTGAATGTCCATAATCTCTCAGTTAATGTGTTACTGAAACAATAAAATATATGGACAGAGGCTTTCACCACAGAGTAATTACTTATTTTATAAACCCAGTGCCACATTAATAGTTTTATTCAAAGAAATACTCCCTCCATCTTAAGACAACTGTAATTCTTAATGCTTTAAACCAGCCTTATTGCTGGTGCAGACAAGTTTCACTGAGGCTCATATTCTCTGCACCCTAATGAGACACTTGTTTAGAAGACGTAGTCATTCCACCTTTATAAGAGGCTTTAAGCAAACATATTTATTCCTTCATAATCTCTACGCTGACAGTCTCTGAGAAGCTAAACGCCATTCAGAGAGTTTTAACCAGCCTTGGAAGGTGAAGGCCATTAACGCTCTGACATGATTTGACAACATCAAAATCCTTTGCATGGGAAGGTCATCCAGGGGGGAACAACCCTGACTTCAGAATCAACACATTGTTCTTAGGTCTTCAGCAGACTACACTGGTTATCTTCTGTACCCAGGAGACAGAAATTAAAGAAGCTTAAAACACAACGAGGCTGGAAGAGCAACAATTAGAAAGATAGGCAGTAAGATTATAACAGCTTTGTTTTCTAGGCTGTGGAAGAATATCTGATCTAATCTACAAAATTTGGACAATAGATCAGTGGAGTAGCTATAACAGATTCTAGGTAAAAGCAAGACTAAAAAGGCAAGCGTTTAATTGTAATTGCTTAAAAGCCTCAATTGACGTCACTGTCAGATTTAGTGGCAGAGAATTACACAGTTTGGTCCAGAATTACAAAAAGCAGCTTCACTGTTAGGTCCTTGTCTTACTTTTTTAGTTTTAAGTGACCAGCAGAAAGAAAGATTATCTACCATTAATGACTTCATAATGTGATTTTCAGTCGATGTACTGATTGTACTAACGTCACTCTGAACACCATTTGCTGGTAAATTTAGAGTTGAACCTTTTTCCTTTTCCCCTTTTCTATTCCGTCTTTGGATAATCATGCTGGAAGTGATTTTTTTATCTGCCCTACCTGTGTTGTGCTTGAAGAACAGCACTATGTGTTCCTCTAAACGCCAGCCTGATAGCACACAGTTTAAAGGCATCATAGAGGATGAAAAAAGAAATGTGCCACACACTTTTCTTTCGGTTCTCCTCGCTTTTGGTAATTATACTAACGTCTCAATAATAATATGGTTATGTTCCAGTGATGTCAACTGGCCTTTGAAGTTGATTGATTTTGATTTCAGTTCTCATGATACGGCAGGGTGCCCCTCATAGCTACTGGGAGGTATTTTCCAAACAGTCCATGACAAAAATGGGGATTTTCTGGGGATTGCTTCAGTGAGCTTCAGAGGGCGAACACTATTACTGCTGGGACATCATTCGACGGCAACAGATGAAACAAGCATTACAGTAAGTCACACTACAAGGGTTGACATGGGTAAGTCTGTTGTAACCGTGATTGGGGCTTGATTGCTTTCTACGCCTCAACAAAGGAAATTGCAGCTAGAAGCAGCTGTACATCTTACAAAATAAATCAAAAATGGTTGCTTTCAGATGAAATCCTCCTTGCACAAAAGGGCGGTTGTCAGGAATTTAGAAATAAACATGATCATGCTCACATTGACCATCACCTAGATGGATTTCTTTTGCCAATTTAACAGCCTTCATAAAGCCAGTGTAACAAGGACACAGAAAAAAAGTATTTGGAACATGTATGAGAATTCTCCTTTCTAAGCTTATGTTTCCTTTCTTTACCTCTTTTCTCCACCTTTCTCCTTCCTACTCTTTTCTGCTTTGTTTGTTGCTTTTTCTTTCCTATTTGCACTCCCTTTGCAGAAAACTGAGGAGTGAATCATAGATGAGACAACAAGTTTGTTGTTTTACGGTTTCTGTTTCGTGTAGCTTCTGGTTTTCTATCACTCCTAGTCGCCCTTTCAGGTTTCTCTCCACTCTTGTTTCCTCTTTTGAAGCTCAGATGAAATTTGTCTGTTTGCTGTCTTCACTGCCATGGTTTCTGCCTCTGTCCGATTGATGTTGTTTTTTATCCCTCACTCTGTTTTGTCAGTACTCCTGTGTCTGTCTCTTTTCCCCCTTTTTTCTCTCTTCACTCCTTCATACATTCGTCTTTTTCTTTTTCAACAGAGATGAGAGGATCTGTTGTTTGTTTCCTTGCTCATCATTATGGTTGTTTTTCTAGTTGTCTTTTTCCTTCCCATGCTTTTCAGTCTGTCTTTTGCTGTTTCTGTTCCCTCGTTTGCTCTTTCAGTTTTTCTAGATGAAAAGATCACTCGTCTGCCGTTTGTTGTCTTGCGTTTTTCCTCTGGTTCTTTGCCACATGCTGCTAGTCTGACGGCTTGGGTCAAACGAACTGACCCGCCGCGCATTGCTAATGTGCTCCGGGGGAATCAGTTAAATTATGCTCACTGCGGGGGTGAAGACATACATAACACTGGCATCAAACTCCTCAAGGTTACGCAGTATTTAGCCCTACAGCTTCCAGCTGTTTGCAGAAGATGAGGCATGTTTTGCCAAACTGAAGTGCACATGTCCTACGCCTGCATTGGCCATGAGACTGACTGAGGGCAAACATTATGGTTGCTGGCCTACATTGGCCTCCAATAGTCTCAGGAAAGATACAAGATGACCGTTTGTTGGCACACACCCAGCTGTCCAAACTACACTGCCACAGACATTATTTTGAACACTTTAACCAGATCTCAGCCACATTCGAACAACACATACTAGACATGTTTTCAGTGTTATGTCTCTGGTTTAGGTCTAACACAGCTCAGGGTTTCTGACTCTGTATAGCCTGGATTTAGAACGAGCTGCAAACTACATATTTAAACAAAGCTTTACTACTCTTTACATTTATTACATATCCCACACAATCTAAAACAGGCAGGTTATGATACAACACAATTTAATAAAATATTGATCTGTACACTATCTTCACCTAAAGTATGTGAGTAAGTAAATCAATGACATGCCAACGGAGCTTTATCAGTATTAGATTTTTACTGTGTATGGCAGATGATGACAATGGTGTGATGAGATTATTGATCACTGCCCATAAATCAGGGAATACTTTGGCCACATGCTAAGATTTCTGACATTGTACATCTCACCTTCAGACAGAGACAGACAGGAAGAACAAAAATAGATCAACAGACTGACAGAGGAGAGCAGACATGTGAAGCCCCAGAGAGATGTTGTGTCTAGGTGAGGTTTCACAATGTGGAACATCACAACACATCCATATCAAACATCAAGAGGATTTCTACAAGTCTTTTCTGTCTTCTCTGTCCTTTTCTCTCTACCACTCTTTTACAAATCTTTCTACAGCCACTTGTCGTCTGCCACCTTCTGTTTTCCTGTCACATCTGCCCGCTATTATCGGGGGTGGAAGGAGACAGGTAAGTGCTTTATTATATATTCTGAAGCAGAAGTGCTGTTACTGTGCTGAAACTTTACAAGTCAAACTGTCTGATGTGAAAATCGGTAAGTAAAAGTTATACAGTTTTGTGAAAAGTTATCCACGCACCACCCAATGCCCTCAGACATATAACAGAGTCTATCCAACTGATTGATGGTGATCACTTCAAGTCAATTGATGATCAATTTCATTTTTTTCATTTCTGTACCATTCAGATACATACAGTTCCCTCAGACACATCAGTTTAAAGGATTTAATGTCCTTAATATAGACAGACTTTTTAAGTGTAACAGTTGTTTGATTTATTTAAGCGTTTTGTCTCACTCTCCTTATTTAAGTATTTACATTTTAAAAAATTATTAAGAATTTAAATTTGTCCCAATGAATTGCCCTAATAATTGGTTAAGCTTTACTGAGCTGAGCTCTGCGATCAGACGGCAGAGGGGACCTTTCTCATCAGCTCCTGGCACTGAAGTGCTTTTTAAAATGTGAAGAATGAGTGCTGCTGCTGTTTAAGTAATTGCAGAATACAATGACTCATATATGGCATGAGAACAGTACATCTCGCTTCTTGTACCCCTTGACAGCATGTTAATGCCTCTGCCAAAACAGAGGTCACACAAGGCCAGGGACACAAAGTACAAAGATAGAAATGTATATCTATGGGAAAAAAGCGACAGAAAGAAACCTTTCCATCCATGCTTTGACTGCTACATTAAGCGCAGGGTGAGAGAATGATGTGAAAAAGTGAAATGACGTGAAAAATATAAAAACAGCATCATCATTTGACTTGTAGATTTGTAGTTTGCCTGTGTGTGTGTGTGTGTTTTCATATTGATTGAAATGTCTACAGTTGAACTCTTTGCTTTAGAAGCCATCTCCACCACAGACAGACAGTCAGAAGAGGGTGAATGAAATGTGAGAATTTTTCAGCAATATGCAGGATGTAGTCTTATGTCACCTTTAATAAGGACACTTAAACTTTAAATCAACCAAGCCAAGAAACCATGACTGTCAAGAGTTTTTTTAAAAGATGCATCTCTAAACTCATGTATAACATTAAATTTAATTCAAATACACATTGACGGATTAAAGAATTTAACAATGTTGAACTTGTACAGGATGTTCAGGAGGAGTCATGAAGGAACATTTTGAAAGCTGAGATATTTTGAAAACAGCCTTTGGGTGATCACTGCGAGCAGTTTACGGCGATGCCTTCAAAGTTGCATTTCTACTTTGTTGTTGGACTACCAGAGGGTTTATAAAAGTGATAAGATAAGATAATAATAGCGTTTCTCAGTATCTCAGTGTGGTGAACTCCTCAGATAAATGCATTGTCATTAATGTTTCACCAGAATCCACTATGGATTAACAAAATAAACGACCATGGATTTAAGCTCTAAATAAGTTAAAAGTGCTTACCTTGCATTACAGTAGACTGCTTTCTGATATGTTTGCCATTTTTATGTTCAAGTGATTTTGCATTAATACACAACCAAACAAAAGAAGTGAAAATTATTTCAGACTGAGCTTTTAAAAATACCACAGCCTCACTCACTATGGACAAAGTTCGAAAGCCGAATTGGGAAACAAAAAATAAATGGCTGAACCTGAAACTGAACCTGAAGATAAAAGGGGCAAAATCTGTTAAATGAAGCAATAGCTATTCATTTGAAATAAAATGAATAAAACAGTCCTAATGACAATGACGCGTAATAATGTTACAGAGGAAATGAGAGCGAGCGATACCTGCATCAGTGGATTTTGATTGGACAAGGCAGCCAAGACAAGATCCCATCGCAAACGCCAATCTATCTATCTATTTATCTATCTATAGTATGAATTGCAGAGAAAAAAAATCAACACTTCTGAATGATCTTTCCACGAGCAGCTACTATACGATGTCTGCTGTAAAACTTTCCAGTTTCCAGTTGTATGATCTTATCATAGAGGAGGGTAAAGATTGATTTGCCCTTCTCTATCAAATCATACGCATCAGGCAGCACTGATAATCACAATCACGCACACACACAGCATACCTCATCCCCAGAGGACTGCTGGTATATGGACCATACCCTGTGTGTCCCTATGCGTGTTTGTCTGTGTGATCGTGTGTGCATTTTTAACATCTTTCTGTTTATGTGTTTGATGTGTGTTATCATATGTCACATGCATGAACATGTGTGTAAGGATGTGTGTCCATCTGTGCGTGTGATTACTGCAAAAGGCAAGTGTGAAACGTGTGAAAACAATATATATGTATATGTGTGTGTGTGTGTGTGTGTGTGTGTGTGTGTGTGTGTGTGTGTGTGTGAGTGTGAGAGAGAGAGAGAGAGAGAATACCAGCGCTGTCAGGTGTACTTAGCTCAGAACCCAGTGATGAGTTCTCCACAGTGGCTGGAGGGGTCATGACCCCATTATCCACAGGTCACCCACTGACCCCCAGTTTGAGAGTTTATGGGAGTGAAAGTCCTGGTGCGGTCTGACTGTGTACTTTATGGATGACATATTTTATTTTTTTATTTATATATTTATTGTGTGAATGTAAATGAGAGAACGAGAAGAGAGAGAGAAAGAGAGACAGACAAAGTTTAATATCTGAATTTGTTTTTTCTAATTCATGTCAAATTTAAGTGCACTGGCAAATTTAGCATTTTTATTCTTTTGAATATAAAATGAAACCCAGAGAAGAAGGTAAAAGCAAGTGAACAATAGTGCCTGACAAACAGCTTTTGATGAACTCATGAACTGTTTTTATGCCAGAGTATATTGCTTCCAAACCGAGTAAATGCAGTCTCTTTGTGTCGGTCCCATACACATTAAAAGTTTTATTGCACTTGTCATGTAGGGAATCAGACTGAATATTTATTTTCACACCATGGTACTGAGGCACAGTCAGGACAGTTTCACCCCTAGCATATATCAGCAGTTTATTCCTTTACTTTACAAGAAAATGGAAGTTTCCATCCTGGTATATAATGTGGTGTATAATCTAAAACAGATACAGGATATAATATAAAAAGGAACTGACTAAATTGTTTTGTCATGTGTTCATCTGTACGAGGCTGTATTATTGATTTTTTCGGGGGGTGGTATTTGGGGGTAAGAACTCCACAATAAGCAGAAAACTACACACCTCTGATATATTATTGCCTGAAAAAGTTGTTTCTGCTTACATGTTCTCAAACAATTTACACATCCACATTACATTATCATCCTATTGGACTTGTGTTTCCAATATTCACTCTCCTTTGGTCTCCACTAACTTCTGAGAAAAATATCTGGCTCTTATAGCTGCTTGGACAGCTAGTCACTAACTTTGTGCTGAAAAGGTAGTCAGCTGGTTTATCAGAGCATGCTGGCTGCTGGCTGCTGCTCAAAATGCTGAGATTGACCTAAAAATCCTACCAGTTGGGTGATAATTCCATGTGAGATTGTCACTATAAGTGATCCGATCCATTGTTAAGATGAAAATATTAATTAGTGGAGCTTAAAATAGATGTTAGTGAATTTCTATTATTTCTTAATTCTCTCACCTCCACACTTTTATAACTTAAACCATCCAAATGTGTAGTCCCACCAGAATATGCACTCCATTTATATGAATGAAGAAGGTTGTCATCAAGCTTGTCATTGAGGTTGGTCCCTCAACCCATTTTGCAGCCTTCAGCCCCCCCCCCCC
>LKNJ01005513.1:0-22822 GCA_002120245.1 Maccullochella peelii
TGAGTCTGACGGGAGATTTTCAGTATAAATGTTCCATTACAGAGACATTAAAGATTTAATGAAAGATTTGGTTGGATTATTTTAGGTTTTCATTACTACTACAAAATCTCCCAAACAGACCAAAAGCAACAATGAATATATCCTGCTAATAACTACTATTTGTGTCACACTGACATGGCTCTATGCTATAGAACCGATGGGAAATACATAAAGAGACTTACTGATAACGGTGCACAGCTCGGGTAAAAACAAAAGAAGTGTGGCTGCTTTGTATTTTCATCTGATTTATTTAGTACGCCATTTGTCTTGACTGTTTGACAGTTTGAGCAAACATTCTGAAAGTTTTAACGTCTCTCCCAGTATCAGTCTGAGTCACGGTGGTTCAACTTTCAACAGCCGCTTTGTAGATAAGTTTTACCATAGCAACCAGACAAATCAATGTGCTACTTCATCAAAATAGTCAAGTTTAAAAGAAACATGCTGGTGTTTTTGTACATTCGTTAGCCTATCTACTATAAATCCTGTAAACGTCAGTTATAAGATTGATTTAAAGGGATCCATTGGTTTTACTTAATTTGTATGAAAATCAACCTGCAGTTTTGAGACTTTGCTGCAGAGAGACAATCCACGTTCACCATCTTAGTTTAGCGTGTTAGCACGCTAACATTTGCTAATTAGCACTAAACACAAAGTACAGCTGAGGCTGATGGGAATGTCATTAGTTCTGCAGGTATTTAGTCATAAATCAAAGTATTGGACAAATTTTAATTTTGACCTGATGATGGCGCTACATGAAAGTTAAAGGATCACTTCATTTATTACAATTCATTCTCTGGGGAACATGAAGGTGTGTACAATATTTCATGGCAGTCCATCCAATAGTAATAGCAGATATTTCTGTCCAAAGTGCTGGACCAAGTGACCAACAGACATACACTGCCATCTCTAAAGCCACACTGCCAGCTTTAAATACTGCAGTGGACAAATGGAACGAGAAGAAGCGGCCTGCAAATCCTGTGAAGCAATGTTTTTACCAGAGGGTCCCTGTTTTGTTACTTGAAAAGTGTAATCAATTACTCATTCCAAATTATTCATTGTAAAAAGTAATTACAGTATTAATTACTCAACAGCAAAAGTAATTAGTTAAATTACTCCTCACTTTACTCTCGATACTCAGCTGCTCCGTCAAAAGTGTCTTTTAACATCTTCAAATCCCCCACACGTCACATCTTTTGTATTTAACAGGTGTAGACATCAAAAACAAGACATTACGGTTTAACAAGCAGTCAGCCATTAGCCCCGGTGGTTAAACACAGCTCTCCAGAAGTCCCATCTTCCCTGTGAATGTGTGGGGTTTCACACACCCTCCAACTCTGAACAAAAGAGTGTAGGGTTACCAAACGTTCACCAGCTAAGAACACACAACGTGTACATGAGACTTTGGAGTTATTGGGCGTTGCATTTCTCCTCTTTTGGTAAAGAGCCCATGTACTGGACCAGTCTGTCCACTAAAAGGAGACCAAACTGACATTAACCACCCATCTGACTCCCAGTAAGACCTTCAAAATGTTGAAGTAACAGAGCGTTACTGGGATCAGTAACTGTAATGTAACTACTCAATTTCAAATTGTAATTCCTTGCACTATTTGTTACTGAAGAAAGTAATCACCTCACTGCAACGCATTACTAAGTACACACTGATTGTTGAGGTGCATGATTTGGTAACACGCAAGAAACATGGTAATGTGGCAACAACGGCAGTGAAGACAAAGACTGCTAGCTAGTAAACATGGATGTGAACGAACTTTGAACAGACGTCTGTCAGACCTCAAGGACACACACAGCGTGTTTTGGTGAGAAACACTAATAGTAAACATAACTTTGTTTCCAAGAAAACTCTACAGGACACCTTCATGTCAGCTTTTTAAAGTTAGAGTTGCACACCAAAACTAACTTGTCATGGCTGCCACAGGAGTGTTTAATTTTCCGTCAGCCTCTTTTATCGCTGCAGATGTGTTTGTGCCAAAGCTCCACCTGGACTTGTCCTTCACATCAGTCTGTATTATCACACTGATAACACACTCTTCCTGAAAACAAACATATCAAAGTTCAAACACAAAACCCCAGATTCAAACTGAGTGAAATGTGAAATCTCCACCTCTTTTTTTTTTTTCCAACAGTCCAGTTCTTATTTTATTTGAATGTCGTCCAGTTTCAACAAGCTGTTGAAACTGGACGACATTCAAAGAAAGAAAGGAGTCAATCAAAGCAGCCACACCAGTTTGAGCTGAGCTTCTCGACTATAAAAGGACATTTCGCAGCAGCTGTGGAAACATTCGATCCAGCAGAGAGTCCATCATGAGGAGTCTGGTGTTTCTGCTCTTGGTGGCTGTGGCCAGCGCTAAAGTCTTCCAGCGCTGTGAATGGGCCCGAGTGCTGAAGAGTCATGGGATGGACGGCTACCACGGCTACAGCCTGGCCAACTGTGAGTAGCAGCCTTTCAGATACTGTATCTGGAGCAGAAAAGATTACTCATTTACATGCATTTTTATTCCTTAGCAGCAATGCAACATAACATCAGTCCTAAGGATCATACCAGCCTATTCACGATATGTCACGTTTACTTTTTGCACATATACGTATACTAGAAATTTGCAAAGCATGCCGTACCAAAGCATGTACTGTAATGTTAGAAATTTCTATGCATTTTTCCACCTGTAAAACTAGCCATTGGTTTCCATTCATTTTGGTAAGTATGTAAATAAATTAGCAGACTCGGACTCTGGCTTTAATTGTATAATTGATTGGAGTGAACATCAAGTCAGCATTCAATTTTGTTGCATTATAATGTTATCTCATATGATGTAATCATGGGCTAAGTAGTTCTAAAAACAAAAAGTTTGTCATTTTGGGAAATACATTTCTACGCTTTCTTGACGAGAGTTGGATGGGATGACTGATACCACTCTCATGTCTCAACGGTAACTTAGCACAAAGACTGGACACAGGGGAAACGGCTAGGGCTGGGAGCCACTTTCAGGCAACCAGCTCCAGGAAGTTACTGGTCCCGACCAAAGAATAGTATGTGATCCATAAAAACAGTGATTTTACACAGTGAGCTTTGGAGGTGCTAGTACGTGGATTTTGTTGCCATTAGACAGAGCCACGCTAGCTGTTTCCCCGTTTCCAGTATTTGTGCTAAACTAAGTTAGCCGGCTGCTGCCGGGGGCTTCATTCAGACATAAGAGTGGTGTCAGTCTTCTCCTCTGACTCTCGCCCGTCACCGTGACCATCAACTCTACATGAGTTGGATTACACAACTGACAAGTTTTTCATTTTAAAAAGATTTCTGCTAATATAGAGTAAAAGTTTTTTCTTGACCTTGGATCCAGTAGTTTGACAAAATAATCTCAAGGTCCATTACCTAGCTTTTGCTGGAGCTTTGAGTCATAACTCACAGTCTTTATTAGTGGACGGAGTTGTCATGGAGATGGCTGACTGTTACCAAGTGAGTTTTGATGCCTGATGGTGACCTTTCAGGTGGTCTATAAGTGGGTCTGTTCCATTTCCTCTTCAGGGATGTGTCTGTCCAAGTGGGAGTCAGACTACAACACCAGAGCCATCAACCACAACACTGATGGATCCACTGACTATGGCATCTTCCAGATCAACAGTCGCTGGTGGTGTGACAACGGCTCCCGGTCGGCGAATGGATGCAACATCAAGTGCAGCGGTCAGTGATCAACCACCACACCCAAAACTTTACCCACGCAGGGACATTTTCCTCCTATTGCATTACTTCCCACGCTGTCATGCAAGTTTTTGTCATCAGTCCCGTCGTGTCCTGCTGCTCCACCAAGCTTTAAATCTGCAAAAATCAATACAGTGTTTCTAATATTAACAGTGCGCTGTGACAAATACCCAAGTGGCCAGTAGAAATGAGGCAGCCAGCCAGGCACGGAAGACAAAATGGAGGAAAAGCTAATAGTGTGTGTTTGAATTCCCTGAATTGTACAACACAAGTTTACACTTGTATCGAGACCTCGGGAGGAAAGCCCTATCTCAGAAACACGTTTCCAACTAAGTAGGTGGCAACAGCAAAATGACGTAGTCCCGCTAGAAGTTTTGAAACTTTGCCTGTTTTGCCCTGTCCTCCGCGGACACCTGGTCAGCTGTGACGAGCACAGCTCAAATGGCACTGTGTCTGTAAAGGCCATCAGGCTACATACAGGCTGCCCAGTCAATGTGGTGGTGGCTGTTGGGGCCTCATGCAGCCCGAAAGGAAGGCCTGAAAAAGTACTGCTAAAAACTAAATAATTGAATGTTTATTTTTATTTACAATTAATGTTCTCCTAAAAAGACAACAGAATTGCACAAGTCAAACATAAGACAGTAAAAGACGAACAACATTATCTATCCGAAAGTATCCGCTCTCTGTCCAGGAAAGAGGGCGTCTTTGAATGTTTTACTTTGTTGGACTTCTGAAACCAAACCTATGCCCTTGAGTGTGTGAGTGTGAATGGGTGAATGACTTTGGATAAAAGCACTATATAAATGCAGTCCATTTACAATTCACCAGGTGAAATTACCATTACTGAGCTTTAGAGGGGCTAATTTTTCACTATCTTTGTTGTACTTGCAGTTCCATTAATGTCCCCATTCATAAATTCCCGCTCAAATCCAGATTTTTGTCTTTTTTCACAGCGCTTCTGACCGATGATGTCAGCGTGGCAATCAACTGCGCTAAGCGCGTCGTCAGGGATCCCAACGGCATCGGAGCCTGGTAAGATCTGATCCTGTGACTCAGATGCAGACTGTGATGTGTTCACTACACAAACCTTGACATGTGGAGAGGTGACTTGCATCTCTCTGTCTGGTTTCAGGGTGGCCTGGCGCCGTCACTGCCAGAACCAAGACCTGAGCTCCTATGTGTCCGGATGTGGTGTTTAATCCACACGTGGAAGCGGGACGCGGTCGTCACCATAATGACATTCTCCCATCGTCACTGAAACCTTTCTACTGCTTGTGTGTCTGATCTGACAGGAGAAAAACAGAGAGTTACTGAAGATGATTCTTTTCAAATCGAGTGAATTCAAATCTTTTCTTTGGATGTACTCACAGATCTAATCAGTGAAGAGAAATGTGGTGATTTCAACTTGTGCCTTCATGTCATTTTAAAACCAGATTAAAATGTTGATTTCCACTAACCATTAACAGTTGTTAAATGAATATGAATATTAAAACCTTAAAAGAGGTATTTGAGTTCATTTTGGCCCAGAGGGTCAAAGGGCAAACTCCAGCGGTGTTCATCTTTCTGAGGCGTGAGGACATCAAAGTTTAAACTGATCTACTGCTTTTAAAAAGTCGGTGCATGTTGCAGTAAAAAAGAAAAGAAACTCGAACATTGGGCCTCATGCAAAGTAGAACATGTAACTACACTGGTCCAATGGAATAATGGCCACGCTTCATACTGAAGTCATTTGAAGACTTATTTTGTCTCTCTCTCTTTTGTCATTAGACACAGTCTCAAACACGTTAGCACAACAGAAATGTGATACTGAAAACGTATCACATTGTCCATGTCAAGGGATATCAAACAAACATTATTCACAAATGTAAACCAAATGAAACACAATCAGCGTGTACGCCTCTTGGACCACGTGCAGAATCTGGTTATTTTGGGGCCGTATGTCTTTCCTCTGCATCCATGTTTCTTCCATCCATCCATGTCTCTTACCCATAATGCCATGCTTATGCTCTTAACTAAACGTTGGTCATGTGACCCGTTACACCTTACATCAAAACACAACCTTACATAAAAGGCCATACACTTTTAACCAACAATTATTTTAAGGTGGTATATTTTAGACACATTTTTATCAGTGTTACCCTTTCAACATCTTACCTTAACATCATTTATATTACATGAATCCATTTTTAATGACTCAAATAACTCAAATAATCGTGGATTAGTGACAGAAAATCAATTAAACATCTCAACGAAACATTTAGACCAACATGAACGGACCAAATATCCATTCTGAAATAAATCGCTAACATTATAATAAATAAATCCTAATTATTAATCATTTATTATTTAAATTCAAGGTGTATTTTTAAAAATGTGTTCCAATACAATTTGTTGAAACCAGGTGCGTAATCAGCACGGGGGACAGGGAGTCACGTCCCCCCAATATATAAAACATGGACGTTTGTACCGCCCATTTTGTAATTGACAATTAATAAAATTCACAGAGCGCTCCCTGAGCTCTTCCTGCTTCATGTCAGTGTTCATGTCAACCAACCACAATGAAAGCACACCTGTGTGTGCGGCTCAGGAGCGTGTGACCAAGCTTATCGTCCATTCTGTGTCCTCCACACACCGTGCACAGTTGACCACTCACAGGTCTCTACACAGGTAAAACACAGTCTGTTTAAACCACCACATCACTGATGCACATGTTAAAGTCATCAGCCTTAATTAAACTTTACTTATGGTTTCAAATTAGGCTCAGTGGAGATTAGACATAGTAAAACATACCATTCCTTTAAAAAGTGTATAAAGTATATATGATATGTACGCCAAACAGTCAGCAGAACAAATATGTACGTCAGTAATAGTAATACTGAAAGCAGTGAGACTGAACTGTCTTACCTTTAACCAGGTGATTTGTTTTTTCACCTCCCTCTACGCAAAAATCCAAGTCTGATTCATTTTCCACATGACAGACCTGGAACGTTTTCTTGGTCCTCAGTTCATTTTTCATCTAGATTTGAAAAATGAGCATTGTCCCTCACAGTTTGAGCGGCCAATTAGTATTCGAAAACCCACCGGATTTAAAAAATGAGTGTTCATTATTCTGAGTGTACGTTACACAGACCGGCTGATTCATTCTTTCCTCAGTGCTGCCTGTTTGTACTGTGTTGCAGTGGTGGAAGACGCACTCCGATCTTTTACTTAAGTACCACAGTGTAGAAATACTCAGTTACAAGTAAAAGTCCTGCATTCAAGATTTCGCTAAAGTAAAGTATTAGCATCAAAATATACTATATATATACAATAATATAAATATATACTGTATAATATATAATATAAAAGTACCAAAAGTAAAAGTACTCATTATGCAAAATTATAATTATTGATGCATTAATGTGTTGCAGCTGGTAAAGGTGGAGCTCATTTGACTTACTTTATATACTGCTGGGTAACTTGTGGACTTACCCCCAGGGATCAATACTTGATTGATTATTCTAATCAATATTATACAACAGTTAGTTCCAAACAAGTCATTTGATTGGACAAGAGGCATTCCATGAGTGCTGATACACAGTATAACAGCACTGGGACTTTTAACTATACTTACTCCTATGGACGCAGTTCTGATCATAGACTCTGGAGGACCACGTCCAGTCATATCAATCCACAGAAGGAAGTCCAGTAAATTTAACAACGTCAGCACATTGACACTCTGTGGTAAAATACATCCATCAAAAAGCACCATGGAAGATTTACAAAAAAAAAGTTTAATATAATATTCATTGTTAATATATTTGGAGAGCACGAAACTTTCAATTCATGGTTAATGGCTGAACTGTCCCCAGAAAAGTAAAGAAGAAAACAGTGCAGATACAGCAAGAGAGGTTAAAAGACACAAAGAGCAGGAAAACTGAAGAAGACAGACATGAAGTAAACACAAGCAATAAAATCATTTTTAAATCAACATTTTGTGTCAAATTATTGATTTCATTAGTAAGTAGCTGTGTAATAAGCGGGATAATGTACAGCGAGGAGGTCATTATTGCGGAAATAAACCCCAGCAGAGTGATGCAGGTCCCCGACGCAAAGCCTTACAGGTGTTCTAATAACCGTTAATTACATTAACGCTCAGTATCTATCTTAGGTTGTAAAAAACTTTGCAAAGATGAACATAATTCCACAAATAACAATAGAGTTAAATTATGAATGATTGTCAAAAGAGGACGAAGGGAAGAAAAGAAGCCTGGATACTTCAGTGCAAACCCCCAGGTGTGCTCATGTGAGAAGATCATCAGAAGAAGAGCAAACATGAAGCTAACGCTGTAAGCCAAACAACGTGGGCTTTGAACTGAAGTCTCAAATATCTAAACATTAACATTCAGTCCAGAAGACCGAGCTGAACACATCCGGCCCCCCTTTAGTTGTCCACCTGATTTCACTGCACTACTACTGGTACGATAAAGTGTTGCACTTTGGACGCAGGGGCAAAGAGGGGAATCGGGATCTCAGACCTGACTCATTCATCTTAAAAGGGGAGGAGCAAGGAAATCCCCTCTGCCTGGTAGCATCTCTCGAAAAAAACCTGAGCAAAATTCCGCCTGGCGCAAAAGCCATACATCTGCACCCCAGGAGGGTAACAGCAGCGACAGACAGTTTCCGTATACCGCCGCCGTTCCCCTGGGAGTAAACACCTGTCACAGATGTTACCCAGGATGTGCAAAGAGGCAGGGACACGCACGTCTTACACCAACCACAGCCTGAGAGACACTGCCACCCAGAAGCTGTCTGACACGGAATTCGAAGTGAGGGAGATCATGGCAGTGAGGGCGCATCAGTGAGATGCTTTAAATAAACATACAGAGACCACGATGACCACGACGCAGGAAACAATGGAGCAACATACTGTCTGATCAAGCTGTTAACGCATCAGAATCACACGCTGTCAACAGACTCTTATTTCATTGGCTGCACAATAAATGGAAACATACAGATAGATGTACACGATACAGTCGCTGGTCTGCTGTTAGTTAATTACAGTGATAAACTAGCGATATCACACGAGAGGGAGTGCTGTTGATCAAATCCCTCACATTATTACAGTATACCATGCTCACATATTCGTTTGGACATATGTCACATTAAGCCCAGTTCAGACCAAAGAATCGCGACGAGACGAGTTGAAACTTGCAGCTACTTGCAATGTGCCAAGTCTGCAACGTTCTGAAACCTGCCAGTTTACAGCAAAGCGACTAGACGAGACGGCATATCGTTTCCATAGCAACGACTCTTTGTACTTCCGTTGTAACTGCCGGCTTTTCGGGCTTTTTTTGCAGCTGGACATAATTTGTAGCATCTTAAAATATGGATGAGGATAGTGATAGTGAGTTACTTGCTACAGTTGCATTTCTAGTAATGATGAAACGGCAAAAACATTTAAAAAAACGAGCGGGTCGAGATGACCAGATGACTTCGCTACGAGCTGATTGGCTGTTTAAAGAGGTGACGTGCCTTACGTTCTAAAATCAGCCGCTGGCGACTCGACAAGCTGAGTCGCAGACGACGCCATCAGCCAGCTTGAGTCGAGCTGAGACATCCCAGTTCACACCGCTGCGACGTTCTAAAACGGTTTTGTCTCGTCGCGAATCCTTGGTCTGAACTGGGCTTTACAGAAGGTAAAGATGCTCTGCCATTTCACTGGGACTTTAAGCTAAAGCTAATTCTACCCCTAAACCTAAAGCCACGTCTTTTTGAAGAAGTAAAGGCTAGTTAAAATGTCCTCTCAAAATCTCTCAAGGTCTTAAGTGTAATTGGAAAAAGAAAAAACGTTAAGGTTACTAGCTTACTCCAGAGCTTTCGATTACATTTTACGGTCCTTCTAAGCAGATGGAGTTTGCCCAGTTGTCATAAGAATTACATGCATATGCTGTACATAGAGTTTGGCGAAGGCCCTTTCTGGTTTAAACATGACATTATATGCACAAATTGCACATTATAACCTATTACTGGCTACTCTGCTGTGCTTGACTACCCCAAACTCCTCCAATGTGTTAAGCTTTTGGTATCTTTGCAGAATCTTCGTTGCTGCTCGGACTCTAAGAGCTCCCTCAAAGAGCAGAGCCTTTCAACCAAATATAACTGTATGACCATTTGCAATAAATGACCAATTTCCTGATGTTGGTTTCTCTGACTGAAGTGTTCTTGTGCCTGAATGCGAGCAAATCCCTGCAGCCAAGTTCCAGATTCTGGTAGAAAGCCTGATAGCAGAAAAGTGGAGGCTGTTAGACCAACAGATTAATGTCCACGGTTCTGGAATGACATGTAATGTTTGAGTGTAAATATATAAGCTTTATCATGAGCAACTAAAGCATCATTACCAGCAGCAGCTTCATGTCTCCAGTTTAACCTCAGCTGGTGTTTTCTGATGCAGAGCACGGGCAGAGCTGCTGTTACAGGGTGGAGACAAGAATCCCTGGACGACAGGGGGAGGGGGGGCAATCTGGCAATGAAGCAGGAATTTAAATGTGTAGTTGCAGTGATCAGAAACTGGCATCATATAGCCATTAGCAGATGCAAATGAGGGCAGAGCTGGCAGGCTAGTTTGTCTCACTCTGTCTTTAACACACACACATACACACAACCACAAACACAGCGCACACAAATGCACTAAGTCACACATACAGAGTCCAACATCTGGACTGAGAACAGTTTGTGCCAAGTATCTGACAAAACAAACAACATACTAATGATTTAGCTTTTCTTAGAGTCTTACCAAAGTCTTGATGCGTGGTGATGCAGGTTCTGTTTTGGTACTGTTGGGTCTCAGTGCAGCTTTCGACACCGTGGACCACAGTATCCTAATCGACAGACTGAGGCAGTGGGTGGGTATCTCTGGGTCAGCCTCCTACCTCTCAGTTTCTCAGTTGCTGTTGGCAAATATGCCTCTTCATCGGAAAAGCTGTTTTGTGGTGTGCCCCAAGGTTCGGCCCTTGGTCCCATTCTGTTTGCCTCGTACAGTATATGCTTCCTTTTGGACAGTTAATAAGACACTTTCAAGTATCTTCTTGGACTGCTACACAGATGATATTCAACTATACATCTCATTTAAGCATCAAAATGTAGCTAAATTGTCAGTTTTAAATAACTGCCTAAACAGCTCTTATTTCTGCTCCCCCCAGTCTTGTCCCTGAGGTAATGGAAGGTCTCAGTTCTCTTTCCTCTTCTCTCAAATCCTCCACACAAAATCTAGTTGCCCCTATAGACCAAGCTCTGACTCTGGGCCAATATGACAAGTGTTTGATTCGTTCCTGTTTTTTCCAGCTGAGGAACTAAACTCTGCCCCTTTGTTTTTCAAGCAGAGATGGAGATGATAATTCACGCTTTTATCTCATCCTGCCTAGACTACTGTAATTCTCTTTCACCTGCCTCAGCAAAGCCTCCCTGGATCATTTACAAGTGGTCCAAAATGCTGCTGCTAAGCTTTTGACCAGGTCGTCCAAAAGGTCTCATGTCACACCGATGTCATTTCTCTTCACTGGCTCCATCAAATTCAGAATCCAGTTCCAGGTTCTTGTGATCACATAGAGCTCTGCAGGGTCAGGCACCTGCCTACATTAGAGATCTACTGCAGCCCTGTATCGCCAGCAGGTCTCTAAGGTCCTCTGATAAGGGTTTGTTGGTTGTTCCCAGATCTAGGCTTAAAACTAAAGGAGACTTTGAGGTTGTGGCTCCTAAAATTTGGAACGCTCTCCTTTTGGACATAAGATTTGTGGACACTGTGGACACTGTTAAAAAGCATCTGTTTACACTTGCCTTTGTGTACATTTCTATTTACACTTATTTAATTTTTTTCTATTTTATGGTGTTTTATTCTTATTTATGTCTCTGTCCAAACCTCTAAAATTCACCAACACTTCTGAAGCTCACCAAGTTGCATCTCACCTTTTTAACCCGTACTTTAACGGCAAAGAGTGACGATTTATGGTTTTAGGGGGAGTTACCTGGTGCAACTAGCATCTTTAGCTATAGCACAGGTTGGCAGAAACAGTCTGTGAGCACAGGTTTTGGTTTTGGTCTCTGCACAGTCACTGCACCCGACTGTCATTTGCCAAAAAAAAATAGTTCCAGCACGAAATTCCCTACAAAACCACAAACAGATTAAATTGAAGAGATGCAGCATGTGTTGTTGAACTTCAGAGGTATGGGTAGGTATTTTTGAACTTTAGACAGAGTCAGGCTACCTGTTTCCCCCAGCTTTCAGTCTTTATGCTAAGCTAGGCTAACCATCTACTGACTCCAGCTCTGTACTTCAAACACAGACTTGGGATTGACATCGATCTTCTAATCTCACCCTCAGAAAGAGTGTAAATTAGTGTATTTCCCAAAATGTTGTACTATTCCTTTAAAGGTTGAGCTGTCAGCAGTGTGTAGAACTTTGATTGTCAACAGCATCAGAAACACAGTCATCTGTCAGCAGATTTAAAAAAGCACCAACGAACAATTGTGAATATAATCATTTATTTACTTCAGTCCAGGAAATGTACATATATGTTCTCTCAAGGTATAAAATTTGTCTTAAATAAGCAATGGTTCTATTTCATATTTAGGTAAATTGTCATTATTTTATTAAAACCCCTGAAGACTTTGTTATAACTGACAACAGTTTGACACCACAAACAACCAAAATCATCAAAGAGCACAATAAGAGTTAGTAGAGTTAGCAAAAGCCGTCCAGCAGTTTGCAACCTTACTTTGGATTTGATGAGGATGTTGCTCTTCAGTATTTTTTATTATTTTTATCAGCTTTATATTAAAAAGAAAGAAAACTAATATCTGAATTTGAAAAGTGAGGCAACATAAGCGCTCGTAAAGTTTGTACAGATGGATTAAAGGCTTCGGTTGTTGCTTTGAGCTGGTAGATACAGAACTTTGCTGCTGTTGCTCCTCATGTTCCTATGTCGCAGTTTCCATTGTAGCGACTGTTGCTGCTGTAGCCATTGTTGTCATATTGTAGTTGTTGCTGGTGCTTTTGTCATTGCTGATGGCATTATTGCTGTGGTTGCTGCTCCCATTGTTGCTGCTGTTGCTCTGGAAAAACCACCACCACCAGTTTCCAGATGCCGATAGATGTCGAGTGTGAGGTCATTCTGAAAATGGTTTGCTTAAGGGGAAGGAGGCAGCAGTCGCCCACTGAGGCCACGGAGCAGTGCAGGTGACGTTTCAGTCTGTGGGTGGTCTGTTTTTGGTTTGTTGTCTGAATGAAGATGAAGATGATGATAAACCTGAGGCACAGAGGAACTCTGGAGAGAGAGACAGAGAGAGATGAAAAGTTATTGTTACTGTAATAGTTAAGTTTACAGATTTGTAGTTTGTTGCTGAACACAGGAGACACTAGCTTACTAGCTGGTTCTGGAGCTTTAAACTCCATCACATGGTCTTCATCAGCAAATGAGTTTGCTCAGCTGTCATTGAGATGGATCTACTGATGCATGAGCTCAGTAGCTATTATGATTTCATCCAGAGCACTTTTGGGCTTAAAGTATACTCCATCCACCAATGAAGACCATGTGATACAGTTGAAATCTCCAGAAAAGGTTTCATGTTTAGGTTTCTGTTGTGTTCAAGTTCTCTGAATGAAACAAAGTTTGGTGATACAGAGTTTGATACTAAATACAAAGCATACTACTACTACTACTTTTAATATCTCAACCACAAATATGTGGCGCTATAAAAGCCTTTTGCTTTCATGAAAAAGAAAAAGCTGAACTTCAGTGCTTCATAAACACAAATAGGACTTCACCCAAATAAAATACAGTATAACATGAACAAAATAATTAAGTTTAAGACATACTTTATATTTACTAATAATGTGTGGGGCCATTTTTGGAAAGTGGGGACATGTTTATAGAGTGACGGCACAGGCTCTGGACAAGACTCCTTGGCCTGCAGGTGGAGTCAGGTCATCAGGAGAAACCAGGCTCACCTGGTCTAAGTGCTGCCCTATATAAACTTGTGGTAGTCAACCAGTCTTTCTCCCCTGGCTTCCAACCTTCAGGTTTTGATGTGTTTGGTTTGTGTTAGTTTAACTTCTCTTTTAATTATGTAAAATAAAAGTATTTTAGTCATGTGGTAGTCTCATCTCCTTTGTCCAACCTTATGCCAGATTGTGACATTTTTGGGAAAAAAGAAAAATGTTTAGGATTAAGACTTGGTTTTAGGGTTAAGGTTAGAATTAGGTTTAGGTTAGGGCAGTATAGAAGTACCAGTGTGTGTGTGTGTGTGTGTGTGAATGAATGAGCACTTAGGTCTACACTGATGTCTTCTACTAACAGATAAAGTGTGAATATAATTGTGAGACTCCCTGCAGAGACAAATCTCCGCCTCCTACCTCCTTCCTCTATTAAACCCAAATTGACTCGTTAAGCGTGTCTTAATAAAACCCACTTAATAAAAACAATCTACAGAACAAATTGTCTCTCTGCTGCGTTTCTCCCACCCAACAGTAAACATCAGCCTCTGGACAGAAAAATGTCCAATTAATGTGGAGATACTCCATGCTAATCCTTAGCTTCTCCATTAACCCCTCCTCGACACCTCCTCCCTCCTGCTGCATTAACGAGGGGGGCGGGGCTACAATTAGGACTGAGCGTCTGCAGAGACCTTTCGCTTGTGCAGAAAACATTTTAATTATACAACACCAGAGGGAAGCGTTCACACAGCAGAAGAGCAGGAGTGATATCAAATATTACCATGTTCTCCGCCTCCTGCTGCGCCTCCCTGTCCATCTTTCAGCTGCACAGCACATTCTGACTCCCATATTTAGAGATGTTATGAATTCTTTCCATTTTCATTGTACCATTTTTAGTCCCTCCTTTCCATATTTAATATCTAATTGTGCCATTTTGAATCCCTCCTTCTTTCAATTTGAATCCCTCAATGTGCCATTTTCAACCCCTCCCCATTGTTCCCATCTGAATCCTTTGTCATGCCATTTTGAATCCTTCCTCTTTCCATTTCTAATCTTCCATTGTGCCATTTTGAATCCCTCATTCTTTCCATTCTGAATCCTAATGGAATCCCTCCTTTCCATTTTGAATCCCTCTTTTATTTTGAAGTCATTTTGCCATTTTGAATCTTTCATTGTGCCATTTGAGTCCCTCCTTTCAAATTAAATCCTTTGAATCCCCACTTGTTACCATTTTGAATTCTTCACTGTGCTGCTTTCATCCTTCATTAGGCCATTTAATTTTCAGTGCCTCATTGTGCCAGTGTGAATCCCTCAGTCTTCCACTAGGAGAATGCAGGTGTTGCTAAATCCACCAAACAGACTTTATGATGAACTCTTTGTTCCGCTGTTTTAGTGTTTCATTGTTTTACTGTTTCAGCATATTAATGTCTGTATCTGAGTGTTTTCTTCCTTCAGTGTTTCAGTGTTTTCATGTTTCAGTTTGATAATCCTCGGCTCAGTCTTAATTACTCCCTAATAATTAGAAAATCCTCATAATCTGCTGCTTAATCGAGGCAATTCAGCTGACTGACAGTACACACACACACACACTCAGCAGTTATCAGCCTTGTGAATGACTTTGAAGCAGATAATTCTCTGTGTCTCAACATCCACTAATTACCAGCACCTGAAAAACGCTGCAGGAGTCTGAATCAGCTCCTCTGGAAATTACAAGATACACAGCTAATAATTACACACACACACGCTAGTCTGTATCAAACGGTCACAGTCTTTTCTCAGTCAGCAGTGTGAATCTTTAGTCTAGATCAGATAAAAACACACAGTCTGCACATTTAAAGGAACAGTCCAACATTTGGTGAAATCCACTTCTTGTTTGTCGTTCCCCAGAGTTAGATGAGAAGCCATCAGATTCATCTCTGTGCGTGACCTAAACTTATAAAACAGAGGAGTGGTGGAGGTTTTAGGACTGAGCCCTTTATTTCTCCTTTTGCACTCGTATTCAGCCACAGAATGTAACAGGGAGAGCTATAGCTATACTACATACTAGACAGAGATTTGACATACAAAAGATGCACTGTAGAATGTCCCGCTCAGTACATATCTTGGGCACAATTCATAAATAACCAAATTCAATGGATCCAAACAGTTTGTTAATGTTATGCGTTTTAAAACTTAATATCAACAGATATATTGAGAGGAGATTTTTTAAAATCAAATATTGACATTGGTACCTGCATGAGTACTTTTGAAACTTTTAGTATATTTTGTTGTCAGTACTTCTGTACTTTTACTAAAATTCGTAAAAAGTAAAGTTGAATTAGTGTGTTACTGCCACCTTCTGTAGCATGTTTCCAAGAAAGAGCAGAACACAAAGAGTCACAGAAGAGAAAGAGAATGGAAGAAAACCAACTCAGCCATAAAAGCAACATAAATAAATTAGCAGGAAGCAGCAACAAGAGTCACAGCAGCAGGAAACAAACGATTCTGCAAAAATTTAAAATGGTTGTTTCAACAGCTAGAAAGCAGCCCAGGAGATACACACACACACACACACACACACAGGTTGGCCGCTGCCCTCTCTCTCTGTCCAGCTATAAAAACCCATTAGTAATCACTCCTCGACTCTCAGCGGCTCTTTTCGCCCAAACGACTTCCATCCAGCCAATCTGCATAAATCTGCATTAATGGACAATTTTCCCTCCACAGAAAACAAATGTGCTTTAAAAAATGCCTCCTTATCTGTCGGCTTTTAGAGGAAACATCAGAGAGCAGAGACACGCACACCATCCATCTGAAAACACACACACACACACACACACACACACGATTGCAGCTTCTATTAACAACAGATATATCATGACAGATATCACTAAAGCAACACTTACAAAGGAAATATAATGTTAAGTGCTGCAAATGCTGATGATTCAGCTATTCTTAGAGACTTTGCAGCAGTGGAGCTAAAAATGTAAAGTTTACCCTGAGGGTGGTGCTAGAGGAAAGATCATGGGGTCATTAAAGGACCATACGAGTGGTTTTGTACAATCAGCCTAGTAAATCCTATGTGCATCCTTGTACATTACTGACAACCTGTCATTTTTAAATGCGTTTTTCCTACCTTCCAGGGGACAGTTGGTTTCTGTTCATTTTAGTACGCTATCAGAATCCACTCACAGAGAGATTTGAAACTTGCTCAACATAGCTAAAGCGTCATAATGAAAATTATTTTGCTGACATCAGAGTGGAAGACAGTTTTAGCTACACGACAGCACATAAACGGTAAACTCACATGTGAGCTATCATTGGATGATCAAGGCTGGAAGACCCGCATACCAGTTAGTGAAGAAAAGGTAGTTAGAAAGAAGTAACTCTGCAAAGTGGTGACACTTTCACAAGAAAATGTCAGACAGCGAATATGATGATGGGGAGCTCCGACGAGAAGACAATTACACTTTCTACGAAATTACTGTTGTGCTGTATCAGTTCAAGCCAGAGTATACTGAGCAGAGTGAGACAGGGAAAGGGCAAGTAGAGGGGACACTGCTGCGACATCATCTGATTAACCAAAACCAGAACGCCAGCCTCTGGAACCTCTGGAGGATGGGACATTTTGGAGCCGCTGTTGGAGGAATCAGAGCAAGGCAGCGGTACAGTGGATGAACCTACATGTGTGACAGGCCATCGTGATTTCAACACTCTCTTGTACGTACACAGTAAAGTTGACAAAGTTCTTCTTCTCTGCTGGTGGTGTGCTCAGTGACGGCTGTTTCCCTGCTTTGAAAAACAGCAGAGCCAATCAGAGCTGTACAGGCGGGACTAAGAATGGGGATGTCATCATCCTACACATTCTAGCTAACTGCATAGCCACATCCATGAAAAATAGCAGCAGAAAAATGGCCAGAAACATGGTGAGAATCGTGTTTAAAGAAACAACTCTTAAAAGGAACATATTTCTTCGATCGACATGACAGACGTTAAATTAACTGCTCCTAGCAACCACTACCACAACTTCTTGTCCACTGAAAATTCAGTCAACACTGCTGATTGGTTAGAGCAAATAACCCTTCCAGCTAACATGAACATGACTAATCAGACTGAATAATTAAGTAAAAATGAAATGTAATTCAATCAGTCATTTTCAGATCGGAAACAACATTTTGCCTTTATATCAAAATAAGAATGCTCCGTTATTCAAGATTACTTTAGCCACAATGAATGAATCAGTCCTCCAACTTTGAAGACCCAAGTTAGCTGAATGAGAATTAACTGGATCATTTTAGCTAGATAAAGTCATGTTAGCCTGGATTAGTTCAAACTAGAGTGCAGGACTTTTCCATATAAATGAACGTCTGTTACATTGAAGCCGCTGCCAGACGAGTTCACACAGCGCTGATGAAGCCCATCACCGCCAGGTAAATCTCTCTGTACGTGGTAGTATACCGGAGTTTTTAAATCTGGTGTCTGTGGTGACATTCTGCACTCCAGCTGTAAGGCACATTTGAAATGTACTGATGACATTCCTGATCCCCAGAGGATGAACCTGTTTCATTTAATGGCCCCTTTCCCTTAGCGCCACCAGGACACACTGTACTCTGCTGTTAAATTGGACTCAGACTTAAGTTAAACTGATCCAGGATGCAGTCATCAGATGAGACTCTTCTCCTTTCTCTGAGCCTCCTTTGTGAAAAAAAACCTTCAGATCTCAAGCAAATCCTTTTCACACTGAAAGCAGTCTCTGGTCTGCTGTGCTGCCCTGTTGCCACGACGACCCTGACCTGGATAAGCAGTCGGGAAATAGAGGGATGATGGATGAATGTGTGAACTGCTGAAAGTAAATGTTTTTTAATTTGGTTTTGTTTACAGGCTCTGCAGAGTGAAATATAACCAATAACCAAACAAACTGTAATACAACACACATATATCATTAACACACTCCAACAAAAGGCCCACAGCCCATCAATCACACACACACACATATACACACACACACACACAGTCTGCTAGTCTGCTGCATGGCTGAGTTTCAATCAGACACCGAGAATCCCATCAGCATTCACAACAAGTCTCACCACACACACACACACACACACATACACACACACAGTGTTTCTGACAGAGCAGATTGGTTCTGCTTCTGCATCGTTCAAGACATTTAAAGCTGCGATCTGTAACTTTCCTCACATTTAAACTGCAGATCGGATATAGAGTCATTCACATCATGTCAGTCGTACTTTAGTAGTTTGGTTGTTCACTAGTTTAGTAGTTTAGAAGTTTCAGTAGTTCTGTACTGTAGTAGTAGAGTAGTTTACTAGCTAATGGTAAGCAATTAGTAGTTCAATAAATTAGAAGTTCAGTTGTTTACTAGTTATATAGTTAAGTACTTTAGTAGTTTAGTTGTTTATGGTTCAACTGTTTAGAAGTTCTGTATTAAAAAAAAGCTGCCCTGCTGGCAGGAGCATCAACAACCTAGGGTTCAGCGTCTTGACCAAGGACCAAGGCCAGGGATCGAACCGCCAACCCTGGGATTAATGGACAACCTGCTCTGTGTCCTGGGCCTGGGCCACAGCCACCCTTCAGTATGTTGTCAGTTGTGTTGTTAGTTACTGTGATGATAATGTTAATAAAACCAAACCTATAACACTTGTGTTTCTTACATCATATGATGATGTTTGCAGACTTTACCATCTCTTCACTTCACGGCAACTTTTCTTTTCCCTCTTTACCCTGACAGATATTTAATCTCTTTTTGTTATATTCTGTTTCTGACTGATGTGCATCTCATCTCGCCTGCCTGAAAGCAGGTTGTGTTACCATGACAACTGGCTAATGTTAGCTATCAATCCTATCTGCAGCTCATCTGCACATTTGAGAAGGGGTCTTTAACATGTTTAATACTTATTTCTTCCACTTGATGGACACTGCAATATAAAAATATTAAAATGTAACTTTTTACGTGTGATGAAATCTAATTAAACTTGGGAAAGAAAAGCAAATGTTATGGAACAGCTGTCTGGTCCGCAGCCAGTTTAAGAACAATAAACTGCAGTAGAACCCAAAGAAAGAAGGGAAAGAAACTGCTGAGGTTCTGTTTTAACTATGAAACTAAAAACTTTCGTTTTTCTTTCTGTCTTATTATAGACATGATTATTGATAATACAGTTTAAATGCCTCACCTGTCTGTCTTCAAGCCTTCTTTCCCTCCAGCAGCTCTCGGGTGTTTTCGGCAGCCCGCGCAAAACCATCGGCCATCAGCGCCTCCTCCAGACTCCTCCTGGCCTGGTACACTTTCAGCTCCTGCTCCCTGCACAAACACACACACACACACACACAGAGGTTGGAGAGGATGCCTTATTATGAGTCTGCTGGTTTACTATTTGTCCCAACATTTTTAAACTTATTGTCATGGATCAATATATTATTACATTATTATATAATACAAACATCAAGTAAAATAAAAATTAAAAAAAACAGTTTTTCAGTCAATGGAAATGTATCGAACCACACAGAGCAAGCCTGTACCTGAAACATCACATCTTCCTGAATGTAACAAGACTAAACATAAATCCCACAAACATCACAGACATCATCAAACAGTTAGCAGTGCCTGTGTTGAAAATGACACAGAATGAGGGGGCGTGGTTGTGTGTCATTGCATGTCAGTTGTGTGTAACAGTAGACTACAACCCCTAAACTCCAGAAGAAAAAAAGCATAAACCCACAATGACTCCTTTCTTTACAGTCTTAATTACTTTGAGTGTAGCACATTTTTGCAGTCTGTAAAAATATACAGTTTGTCCTGAGGGTGGTGCTAGAGGAAAGGTCACGGCGAGTTCATCCTCTGGGGAGCAGGAATCTGATCAGGAAAGTTCATGGCAATCCAGCCAGTAGTTTACAGAGCTGTTCACATGCTTTACTGTACTTTGGGCTCCTCAGTTCCAATGAAGGGAAATCTTAATGCTCCAGCATCCAGTGATATTTTAGTGTGCTTCCAACTTTGTGTAAATAGTTTGTGTTTGTTTGGCTGAAGGGGAGATAACCCCTGCAGCCAGGTCCCAACATCTGGTGGAAAGCCTGAAACTAGAAGAATGGAGACTAACGTGTGCTGAACAGCAGCCACTGTGGCCACAAGGGCTAATTACATGAAACAAATTGGCACAGTGCTTATTTCTTGTTTTACTTGTGATAATACCACTGAAATGTTTACTTTTTACTTGTGACACTAAACCAGTAGTGTAACAGTAGCACAAGCAGAGAAGGGTCACAGCAATATCTATTTAAAATGTGCAAACATCAGCTAGCATTAGCCATCATTAGCTACTGGTGATACCAGAACAAGTAAGGCTGTAGCAGCTGTAGAAGTGTACTGGACAGAGTAAGGATGCACTTTATGTCTGTTATTTCTACATTCAACAGTTACATAGTCTCACTTTAATGTCCGTAGATTTGGAATGACATGTTCAGCTATCACATATGCCCGGAATGGTTGGGTGTCCACATACTTTTGGCCATATGGTGTATTTAACTCTGGATTAAACTGTTGGTCAGACTCATCGCCGTCCTGAAGCTGCACCTCTAACTGACCAAAACTAAAAAGGAAATAAAGAAGCGACTTGATCTCAGTGATTAAAAACAGTGTTGTCAGCAGGTTGTGGTGAACTCAGATGACTTCCTCCCCTCAGAGTCGACATCACCTCTTTAAAGTAGACCTGTGTGTTTCTCTTTGCTGTCACCGACAGAGAGGATGTCCACCGCCTTTTGTCAAAACCAACAAAAGACATAAAGGAGCACAGAGAAGAGACAGAATCAGCTCCATCGTCTGAATCTGGATGAACAAACAGCGAGAGAGAGATACGACGAGACACTGACATGCTGCACAGCGCTGTTTGCTTCTGTTAAAAGGAAAAAGAAAAGGGAAAAATGAATCACAAAAAATAAACACAGTTAAAAGAAAAAGTGTAATTAAAAACAAAATTTGAAAACATGTAGAAAAGCTAAGAGATAGAACTACTACAAGAGAAAGAAAAACAAAAGTAAAAAAGAAAGAATTGAGAAATGAGAGGGCTAAAAAAGAGAAGGAGCGACGTGTGAGTTTGATGTAGCAGATGAGGAAGAGGAGGGGAGAAGATGAGGAGGAGGAGGAGGAGGAGGAGGAGAGAGAGGACAGGAATGAGAGTGATTTAGGATGACAAGCACATTCAACTGGAGAGAGAGAGAGGAGGGAAGAGGGAGAGAATTGGAAATTAATGGAGGGGAGAGATAAGAAAAGGAGGAGGAGGAGGAGAGGAGGGAGGAAAGCTGGAAGGAGGGAGAGAGGAGATATAAGAGGAGAGGAGACACAGGGAGGGAGAGGTGGAGGGTGGTGAAATTGAAAGAGAGAGAAAGATGGAAAAACAAAGGAAGGAGAAACACAATGATATATTATTGGAAGGATGGAGCAATGAGAGAGGGATGGGAAAAGATGAGGATGAAGGGAAGATGGAAGGAAATATTACAGGAAGGAGAGAATGATGGAAGAAAGAAAAGGAGGAAAGGAAAACAAAGAGGAGAGGAAATAACAGGAGGTAAGGAAAAAAGAAATGACTGAACAGAGGAAGAACAGAGGAGGAGAAGGCAGGAAAGGACTGGATGATAAAGGAGGGACAGAAATCATTTGAGAGAAGGAAAAAGGAAGGACAATAAATAAAGAGATAAGAAAATGTTAAAGAATGATTAGAAGGATAGAAGTGAGGGACAGAAGGAGTGAAAAAGAGGTTAAAAGGTAAAGAAGGAGAGAAGGAAATAAAGGAAGGACAGGAAAGGAGAGGGAGAATGTAGTGATGTATTCCAATGACTCTGCTGTAATGGCTTCGGCCAGCTGTTCTCTGCTCTGTTTTCTACTGGACACACACAGACAGACACACACACACACACACACACACACACACAGTCAGTCAGTGTGTGTCCCCACAGTGCCCCTTGCTGTCAGGTTGCAGGAACTGTCTAGGTGGTTTACAGGGACTCTGATCTGAGGACTGATATTATTCATATATATATATATATACACATACATACACACACACACACACATATATACACACATATACACACACACACATATATATATA
>LKNJ01005514.1:0-50522 GCA_002120245.1 Maccullochella peelii
TACTTTGTGAAACTTTTGAACTCCAGTAGTAAGTCAATCGTATGAGAAGATTAAGTGTCGAGGAGGACGCCTGACTCCCACTGCTGGTCCAGGCCGGGCAGTCTCTCTTCGTCAAACTACAGTACTCCACTCCAACACGCGCAACAACTGTCAAACGATCAATTTGTTGATTTTGTCAGTGTTACCATTCAAAAATAAGGAGATTATAACTCTCCAAGATCTTCAGGGCAATTTAAGAATTATTCTTAAATTTAAAAAAAAAAAGGAGCATAAATATAAATAACACATAGCCTCACTTTTCTTCTTACAGAAGACACAAAAGGGGAAAATGTCAGGTTTAAAATTATATACAAACTGATTCCAGTGATCAGTGATCAGTGAATAACTCATGTTATTGGGGACGAGAAACAGTTAAACTCCACCAAAAACAAAAATTTTAATTTTAATGCTGGGAAAATAATTTCCCAAATACAGAGACTGAACAGAAGTGAAAACCTTCTTAAAATGAGCTTCCTGGTTCGCTGAAAATGAAAGATAAATGTTTTAAAAGTTTCCTTTTGCACCTAAAACTTGTTAAACAAGAACACTGCGAATGTACGCTGCTTATTTGTAAAGCTAAACAGGATAAAAGTTATCTGTAAATGAAAAACATCCATTTTGATGAACTGACATTTTGGTTATTAAGTTCCACATAATTAAATCAATTCATGATGGAGGAGGAAAAAAACATCTAAACTCCTGCTAAAGTTAACTAGCTTAGCATAAAGGTAGCTAGATTAACAGATCTCAGTAGTTTGTCTCATTTTTATTTTTTGACTCCAGAGAAATAATCAGCCCAAAAACACATAAAATGAAGTCATTACAACCTCCAGCCTGGAATCTTTAAATCCTTTTTTCCAAACGTCACTGTTTCTGTAGTTACTTCTCTCTGCCTGCAGGGGGCAGCATGTTCATTTAATCATTGTAACTCTGATTCCAACAGCAGCCCTGTTCTGTCCAGCAGTTCAACATCACCATATGAAGACACGGAAACAGACGTAGCTGATGGTGAAAGATCAGCGTCAGCCGGTCTCTGGTCTCTGCTGGTCCTCTCTGAGAGCGAAGGGGACGGAGACGAGGCGAGTGACGACGAGTGGAAACCAGACAAATGTGAGAAGCATCTGAGTGAGAGTGAACCTGAGATAACGACGAGGAAGCGACGAGTCGAACGTTCAGGTGTCCAAAAGATGCGGTCGTCTCCGAAGGCAACGGATAATGGCGCTGCTCCTCTGGTCTGTAAAGTCTGCCGACTTTTGCGCAGGTCAACCAACATGTTGATTAAACACGCCTGGAGTTGCGTGGACCAACCAAGGAAGCCTTTGTGCAGTGTGCGGAGAACATTCAGAGTCTGCAGAGNGTTTGCTTCTCCTGCAGCAGCTCTTAACTGCAGCGTCACAAAACTACCTGGTGGTTTATTCATGTACCAGCTGTCCCGACCGCCCTGTTCTCCCACCTGTTTGACAGCCTGGGAGGATGAGAACGTAAGTCCTGCACACTCAGCCCCAAATGGGTTCATTAGCGAGGATCTTTAATAAGACGAGATCAGACTACAGGTAGCTTTTGCTTTTCCAGATGGTCACTGGGTCAGATTAGACGATCATCATGACAGATCATATGGCTGAAATAAAGCCAATCACAATCTGTGAAAAAATTCCTAGTTCGGGTGATATGTCTTGTCTGCCGATAAACCACAGTGTAAGCACAGTTGAGTAGAAGTGATAGTATCAGTCACTTTATGACACATTTGTGGCATCTTAACGTTGAAAGAAAACCAGAGATTGATAGCTTCAGCTCTTAACACCTCCCACTCACTGCAGCAGCAAACAAACCAAAGTCTCCTGAGGAGCTTTAGTGACCCAGAAGGTGTTGCTAAGTGATTGTTTGGGTGTTGCTGAGTTGTTGCTATGTAATTTGGCCTGGAGGTCAAGTGTGTGTAGGTGTTCATGCCAATTGGCTCGAAGGGGGCACGGCAATAGAGAGCTGCAGGACTGAGTCCTCAAACCCTGAAATGAGTTAGCATGTTAGCTCTTCCTGTTCCCTTGTCTGGAAGTCAGTGGGTTTCTGACAGGGGCGTTGTTTCAGCAAAAGCCAAGGTATGGCAATGTGACATGATGTCAAGGACCTACTATCCTACTGAAACCTCTCTCACCTTCACAGAGCCTAATGTTTGCATGTAATGCACAACTTAGAGAGAGCAGTGAAAACGGCTTCATCGTATCTATTTTGGCGCATATTTCAGCACCATGGACTAGAGGCTGGATACCCGACACACATTTTGAAATCATGTTCGGGTTCGGTCACGTCATTCTTGACATGGTGCTTCCTGTTCAGTGCTGGGGTTTGTTATTTACGTGACAACACGTGAACGCAGCCCACAGGCGGTAAATAAAACAATCATGTAGCCGAGCTGAGGGTGGAGGACGTAAAACAAAAGTGTCATCGGGGAAGTTAAAAAAACTACTGAAAGCCCTGCAGGGAAACCTTCAGCAGGCAGCTGTGCAGGAATGTGGTTGTGGTTGTGATGCTGGTAAAATAAACTGATTGAACTAAAGACACCCGCGTGGTTCTTACCTGCAGTCACCTGCAGCGTGTTACTGCTCATAAGTGAATCCAGCATAGAAACAGCAGCTACAGCTTCCTCACAGACGGTATGGAGGCATTTTGATTTGCTTCAGCTTACATTAACTGCAGCGGGCTCAGATCGGGTTCTGCCTGTTGGGTTCGGGTCGGGCTCAGTTACTCTCTCGGACTCGGGTCGGGTTCGGACAGAAATATGCGTCCTGAGCCGCACTCTACCTTGGACAGAGAGCGGACTCTGCTCTGTCATTAGTCATTGTTTAAACTACACAGAAAATAAAGAAAGCATTGAATTACATGCTGATTTCTAGCAGGTAACCAAGGACTGTTGGTTACCTGCAAACACAGCAAAACATCTGTAGTGTTAGCCACCTGGCTGCACTGAGGAGGGGACACTGGCAGCTGCTCAGGAGCAACAGCAATTTTAAGGCGATACATGTGAAATTAGTTTATTTTTTGTTATTTAAAAAAAAAAACCTGAGTCCAAGGTATGGCACCTACCATACCCGCCATACCGCAATCTACGCCTATGCATCCATCCATTTTCTTCTGCCTATCCGGGGCCGGGTCACGGTGGCAGCAGGCTAAGCAGGGTTGTCCAGACGTCCCTCTCCCCAGCAACGCTTTCCAGCTCCTCCTGGGGGATCCCAAGGCGTTCCCAGGCCAGATGAGATATATAATCCCTCCAGCATGTTCTGGGTCTACCCCGGGNAGTATGCGTCTCGAGCCGCACTCTAGGCAAGGCAGCTAGGCAAGGCAGCTTTAACTTGGACAGAGAGCGGACTCTGCTCTATCATTAGTCATTGTTTAAACTTCACAGAAAATAAAGAATGCATTGAATTACATGCTGATTTCTAGCAGGTAACCAAGGACTGTTGGTTACCTGCAAACACAGCAAAACATCTGTAGTGTTAGCCACCTGGCTGCACTGAGGAGGGGACACTGGCAGCTGCTCAGGAGCAACAGCAAGTTTAAGGCGATACATGTGAAATTAGTTTATTTTTATTTATTTATTTAAAAAAAACAAACCCGAATCCAAGGTATGGCACCTGCCATACCGCAATCTACGCCTATGTTTGGCATGAATCGGATCCATGTAATAAGAATTTCAATCATTTAACCGTATTGTGTCTTTTATTATGTAAGTGCTGTGCCTCATTTCTTTTTCTCTTTTTTATAGACCAGTCCTGTAACATTATGTTTTGTGTGTATGCTTCTTGAAAATAAAAAGTTTTAAAAAAAACTTGAGTGATAAACTGTTTACTTGCTGTGAAGAGAGCTCCATTTCTGCTGTGTTGCATCGTAGGATAACAGTGTGCATCATTACACTCACACAATTTTAGTCAGCATTAGTTATTAGTCTAGCATCAGTTACACTTTATTAGTATTTTCCACCATGAACACACTTCATACTCAAAACACAGTTAGTATATAGTATGCAATTGGGACACAGCTCTCCTTTACATTTGCTTTGTTGGTCTTCTATACATTCTGTGCCCCTTTTGCTGTTGTGGTAAAGCACATGTATAGAGTACTGTTATTATAACGTAATAACTAATAATCAACGTTCAAATATCACTTAAAGTTTTGCGGTGGAATCGAAACTTATATCATTAGGGAGATTCCAAGCCATAACTTATGCTATGCCACAGGTTAAGCCTCAGAAAATGGTAGTATATCGTAGGGGAAACTCTCAGCTCTAACTTGTCCTGTGTTACTGCTCGGCCTCGCTGATGCCACAGCTCTCGATAACTCTATCCGACTACATCAGCAGTATCCCTCATTAAAAATGATTTACAGTCTCACTGCTGGTAGCCTCCCCCGGACACCTGCGTGCAGTTCATCTTTCATCTCACATCTCTCTCACATGTGTCCTACCATCGACGAGGGCTAACAACGGCTGAGTTGGACTCTGCATAGCCTTTCTTATGCCAGCTCCTGTCTGTGTACCCATTTTTCCATCAAACCAGCTGAAACAGGTGTTCACTCTCACCCTCATAATACCCCTGCTGTACTGTTACTCTTGGCCTCAGTCACAGACAGACCCTTGCTATGTGTGGCTGTGCCCTTTTGCAAAAGCTAAATTAATAAACCATTTAAGGACAAGTATTTCTGAGACTTTATTTCAGATTTCCACCACATTGCTCTGACAAATGACACTGTGTTGTTTAAAGAGGTGGAACTTTTCTTTTAAAAATGCCAGTAGTGAAAGTGGTATATTTCTTGAACACACTGCCACAGACCATCCCACTAATGATCAAAAACGCACCAAGCGACCTGAATGAATGGTCAAGTTAGGGTCTCTCCATTTCTCATATACAGTACATCTGTGTCAGATAAAGTTATTACTTACAGACACCTTGCAATGCCATGCATAATTTGTTTTCAAAATTCAGTTAATAGAATAGAGATCTAATGAATTGAAATTGAATTTCAGAGCATGATGCACAATCAGAAATCAAATTAAAAAATGTTGTTAAATTTGTATAGTTCAAATTTGGCAGGCTGGCGTCTTTTTTCATCCCACAGCAGGCAAGTGGAATGGGTGATTTTAATCTCAAATGCTTTTTTATGAATCAAATTGATTTAGTTCACTTTTGACCTCCAACTCATTACTTGGTTGCCAGTGATGCTGAAGAATGAAAGAGTCTTTAGTCACTGATACTCCCCAAAAAACACTGGGACATAACATACTGGGACATCTGGAAATGTTTTTATTAGATATATTAATACAGTCTGCACATTTGTCCTGAAGCTCCCCCAAAATGGCTTGATTTCATTGTTAAGTGCATATAAACTAACGGGTGCTGCCACCTTTTATAAATTGTTTGCATTTTTATCAGCTGGTAACAATACCGGGGAAGCTAGTAATCAAGTAGAATGTTACTCAAATATTATTTAAGAACATGAAATCCGTGTTAAACTTATCATTCCCAATGAATCAGATTCACAGGCCTTTTTCACAGCAGACATTTTTACTTGTCATAGCAGGAAAAGCACAGGTGGAACTAATCACTAATCACTTCCTATTTACTATATAGTGCACTATATTTACCGTCAAAAATGCCCACAATGCAGCCATCCAATCACGTACACTACTTCCTGCTAACAATCCCACAATGCAATGCGGTACATTTTAAAAAATCCAAAAATGACCATTGTGTAACTCTACACTCATCAGTGATGATGCAAAATGATGATGATTGAGACGTGTCCAAAGTCTAAATGTACTGTTCATTATAGAGTAGACTTCTGTGTGTCCTTTACACATTTTACTCAGGACATACAAAGAGGGAATGTTGTACTAAACTGCTCCTCCTGGGACAGCTGCTCCCCTCTTACTTGAATCGAGCAATCCTTCTTTTTCTGGGAGGGAACTATCTCAATTTGGAGATGGGCACTGTTTCAGTTTATGATGACACTAAACTGATGAAATGTTTCAGCCTTGAACACACGGGGACTTTGCTTCTTATTTTCAGAGGGGAGAGTACAATAAATGATTTTACAAGGTTGGTTTTTCACTTTAGATATAAAGAGGTCAGTGTCTCAGCTATCTGGAGTTTTGCCAAGTAAAAAAATAGGTGATCTGTTGGACTTTTATTGTAAAGTCGAAGTAGTACTGGTGTATGCGGTGAAATGACAGTTATGATTGACTGTCTGCAGCTATCTGGGACATAAGTCAAGCTGTCAAGGCACCTGCATGTAACTGTCATCAATAAAAGTCATTTCGTACGTGATTTATTGATCAATATTATAAACCACACAAACACACAGTCTATAAACGCTGGTACGTGGCTTTTTTATTGCGTTAAATGGAAGAAAGAAAATAACCTGACTGTTAAATTAGAAGTCCAGTAGTTTTTATGTAATAGCTGGTTGTTCCAGTGGGGTGGTAGGTGGGGGCATTGGTCAAGCAAGTTAAAAATTATCCCAAGTGCAAATTTACAGAGCAGAATTTTTTCAGGAAACAGTAACAACACTAAAGACATCATATAGAAGCATTTTACCAGAGATTAAAGGATCACTAAGGAAGAAGACGTGTGATATTAAATGCTGTGACTGCATCAAAATATCAGTCGTATCAAATGTCATTTCTAGTCATTACTAAATTGTCTCCTTAAACACCAATTTTTCTCGATAGGTATATGTTTAGCATATTTATGTGTTGTTATATTTATTTGTGTATCTATGTGTTTGGTGGTGAACTCTGTGGTGGACCGCTGTGTAGAGCCTGAGCACTTTGAGGACAGGGACGGAATGATAAGAGGGATATGCTGTTGGTTCTAAAAGGAAAATTATAAATAAAGCGCTCAAAAAAGTTTTTAAAAGTAAAGAAAATATTTGAAAGTACCTTCTGTTAACTCAAACCACACCAATTCTGAAAGTAAAATATATCAGTGCTATAATTTCAGAGGTATTTAAATGCCAATATCAAGTATTCAGTATTAGTTACATTTCACAATTAGTCATTCAGGTGCCTATAAGATTCATATTATTATGGCTATGATTTGTTTCCATCAAAAAGAGTAGAAAATGCACTGTTACCCTTTCTGTTTCAGTTGATGAGGAGAAATTCAAGACGTATTTTTCAATACCTGTGGATGCTAGAAAAAGAGATATGGTGAAGTTTGAGGTTCCACCCTGGTATAGGAAACGATGTATCCCAAAAGTGATGAGCTCCCACTCATTTCTGATGAGAAAATCCCTCCAGAGGAGCACAATGGGATCACAGGTGTCAAGGGCAAAGTCCAGATCCATGAAGTGGACAATCACATTGCATGGTTATCCAATCGCACCTGAGGTTCACTGTGTATTTAATTTAAAGCTGCACTGAATGACTTTTTGGCCATTTGGGGGCAGCTGGATGGACAAGATGTAAATATTAACATATTATCACCTTATGTTGATTTGATGTACAGCTGCAGTAGTTGCCTATTTACACATCCAGCAGACACAGAGCAAGGTTGATGAATGCTGAGAGTGAAACAAAACATTAAAGTTGAGGCCTGTAAAACCAAAACAATGAGCTGAAAGAGGCTAAAAGGCTCCATAGTGCTGAGGGGAACTGCAGAGTTTGTGATCATTCTCTGTGTGTAATTTGATCTAATTTGAAAATATTGGTTAGTGCAGCTTTAAATAAATGTAAATTACAGCCTATTTTGCTGCTGAAATAATAGTCCATTTAGATGCAACTCCTGTGCTGATCTAGTTCAAAACTAAATTGCAACAACCAGACATTTGTATTGACAAGATGATTGCTCTTTCCTGAGCTGTCTGATTGTGAGAGGCTTTAGTACATTCTGTCTGGCTGTCCTTCCTTAAAACGGTGTCCCTGAAGACAGGAAGAGGCACAATTCTTTAGTTTCTGGCAGTGTGGTAACTTCACATTTCTGCAGCTGTTTCTGCTGCGGTTAACCTCACACTTTCCACATGTTCTGAGTCTTGACGTCATCACAGATTTGCTCACTCTCTCTGGAACAATGTCAAACTCCACTCTTAGAGGACAATCGGTATCTTACACACCCTGAATTACCACATTTTTGTTGTGTTCCATAACTGAACATGCATTGTCAAAATACCAGTCAGATGTCAAGACAAATAAGCTGTCAGCTCATGAACAAAGGATGGTTATAAGGCCAGAGAAGATTGGCAACTTTTGGTTTGAATAAATCTCTGCTGACAGACAGAGAGACCTCAGAACTGGAGTCCCAGGAGTGAAAAATGTCCCTACAAGTCAAACAGGAACTCTATAGGGCAGGTGCTGTCTGGCTGATAAGAAGCCTGGATATATATAGAAATGTAAGGTAAAGGTGGTCCAGATGTATAGTATATGTGCAATAGGTGACAAAATACACACACAGAGAGGTGAGAGGCTTACTCCTGCCTTCTTGTAAAGTACACACCTATATCAATGACGCACACAGGACTAGCATTACAGCAACACTGTGCTCTTACACATGCTCAGTCACTGTCAAGAGAGAGTAGTCAGACAGCTGGTGGGGTTTGACAGTTGACCAGCTAACATGGAAGGCAACATTTTAGTGACTGGGAGCAACAGAGGCATTGGTTTGGAGCTAGTCAAACAGCTGGCAGAGAAGACAGGAGAGGGGGCTCACATCTATGCCTGCTGCAGAGAGCCTGAAGGCACCAGAGCTGAGGTGAGACAATTACACAGACATATTTGTCGTAGTTCTCAGATCCACTGCTAACACACACATGCTGCTACTAATGGAAGAGTGTGGGAGCTGATTTATGGCTTCTCCGTGAGGTATGGACCCGGGACCCATGCACACGAGGAAGACCTTTTAAATACACCCAAGTATAATGATCATATTCTATCTCTGTGTTGATCAAGAAGAGAGACTTAAACATAACTCATCCAAGTGCTGAGAGATCTTTTTATGTGCTGGTGTCTGAATTTAACTACTTGAACCCATATTTTTCTTCAAGAATGAAGTTTTTTAAAATTCAAATGTTTTTATTACATATACAGTAAATTAAAAATGTTGCATATCATATATACAAAGTTCTCTTTGTTCCGACATTTATTGAAGGCTATATGATGCTTACTCTGAGTGAAATATTGGTTTCGTTTGAGCAATTTCTTTTTTGTGAAAACAAGATTTATGGCTGCGCCTTCGGTCAAATTGAAATATTCTATGCACCATTGTATATATTTTCCCCCAAAAAACAGCCTGCCCAATTAGTCATCCAATCAGGGTGTTACCTGTTTTAGTAAGGTCATGGAGAGAATTGGTTTTGAACAAATATAGTCCCATTTTTTAGTTGACAGTTTCGACACACCTACATAGTTGTGTATTGAACAGAATCTGCTTTGGCTCAGATGACTGATGATTGGCTAAAAACGACTGACAGGAAAAATGTGGAATGGAGCTTTTGATATAATTGATCCTAAACTTTCTGGCTTCACAGTTAGTTGACCAGTAGGAAACACACTGTCTTCTTCAGCATCGCATTTTGAGTGTAAACCCTACTAATTGCAGGGTGCCTCAAGGACCCTGTCTAGGACTGTTATTATTTGCCATTTGTACCAATAATTTACCATTTTTCCTGGAAACCTTGTCTGTTTCTAGACTACATGGTTTTGCCACAAACATTTTGGAGGAAACATTATTGCTGCGTGGGTTATGGTCTGTGGCAATGTTTTTGTTCTCAAAGTATTGCATTGCATTGTTGAACGGCACAGAAGTTGTAGGGAGGTGGTGAGGTTTAGGCTACAAAACACTGGTTAAACGTGGTTTGGTTAATAATTGAGAAAGTAAACATGCTTCAAGTCACTGTTAAATTATTTAGCATTATTTTTAACCAAGACCATTATCTTTCTCTACATTAACCACATGATTTGAGTTCCCTAAACATAACCATAAAAACGTTAATTATTCTTTGGTTACCATGAGTGGATACTGTAGGGAAAACAAGTCCTCCGAATGAAACAGTTGTTATTTGTCCACCCTCTCTAGAACGACACATAGAAGTGTTTTCTGATCGGACGCCCCTATCAGCAGGACGACATCATCTGTCACCTCCTTCCAAAACCTTTACAAATCACTGTTGAAAAGTAAATGTGTTTTGGTTAGGTTTAGGCACAAAAACAAATTGGTTAGGTTTAGGGAAAGATCGTGGTTTGGATTAAAATAAGTACTTTATTAAGGTTACAGAAATATTGTTGTATGCTCACTGATAATTCAACAATATATATAGTGAAATCCAGAAGTGATGAACTAAACGTTTTGAACAAAGTGCTGAATTGGTAACAAATGTTCATATTACAAACTAAAAGCATGGTGTTAAGGTCAATACCTCTGCTAAGGGCAGAGCCAAATCTGAATCTCAGGGTTGTTCCTGTTGAGCGAGTTAAGAGACTAAACTCGTGGGTGTAACCCTGGACAGTATCATGGTCCAAGCATACTGAAACGCTGTGACGGGAGAGGTTCCTCAGTGAGTGGGTGGTTGTTTTATTTGATTACATCTTTATGACTGTTTAAAGGTTCAGTAATGATTCTCATGTACATATAAACCACAAACAACTCATGCAACGACTATAGCTTTAATAGAACAGTCCAACATCATATCCAGGTCACTGGCAGATATCAGTGTCATCTGTGCATCCAGTACAGCGGTAGGTCCAGGAGAGTCTAGTTTGGCAAAAAGACTGGAAGCAAGGGTTAACTGCATGCCTTGGTCTGTCAAAAGTTAAAGGTACCCTATGGAGTTTTTGTACACAAACCTAATTTTGTTTATATTTATTGTTTCTCACTGAAACACATAGTGTAGGGTAGTTAGCCAGTCTTCCTGCCGTTTGCTGATGCATTTCTTTGAGTGAATGAGCAGCGTATTTCTGTCTCTCTGCCCACCAGTTCTTCTCTTATCATCTATGTTTCTTTCATTCTCCCTCCTTTTCTCTGTTCCCTCCAGGCCCTGAGAGACCTCATCACCCAATATCCTGGAAAGATCACTATAATCAAGCTAGGTAAACACAACACACCCTCATACTTACTTATGTAGATACTTAAATACACACTGACAGAATTGAAATATTGAAGCCCCGGCGGTGTCATTGACAAAAAAACTGTCTTCCATGGAGCTGTTGTTAAGGGACGCTACGGAGATATTTGTATAGCTATTATATAGCTGTTTGTATAGCTATTGCCTGTGGTTTTGGCATTAGGTCAGCTCGGTCTTGGATGCAAGTTGAAATTGTTCTTAGTTAGTTTACCTTTTGAAGAGATGTGCTCAGTTTGAAAGTCATATTTTATATATATTTTCGTTTTGATATTGTGCAATGACCCTCAATAAAGTTTTTCAGTGACTGTTTTTGTCCACTACTGTTCATGACAGCTACACTGCGTCAGGACATAAAATTGATCGTCTTCCAAAACTGCCTCATCATAAAAAAGCTTTTTTACTTACTGTACTACATAACGACAATGAACAGCACCCTGTGTTACAACAGTCAGTTCACATAAACCTGCACCACCTCATGCTTCTCTAGTCCCCTGCAAGTATAATTTTGTACCCCACACTGTAAGTAGCCCTACTTTACAACGTATAGGCCTACAGTATGTTCCTGACAATACTCTTTCCCCTGGACCTGTTTGTTCCAAAGTAAAAACACAACTGTAGTTATTTAGGAACTATGCAGTTCCCCTATCCTCATTTTGTTATCATCTGTACCCCTCCAGTGTAGTATATCATTTTTAAATAAATCACAGCAGATATATAAAATGCTACATATAACTCATCTTCCCCCAAATGTCTAGCTTTGTTGCTCAGTAGGTCATACTGTAGGCTACCCCGTAATAACAGAATAGGTACCTGTTAGTTAAAAAACACCTACAGTATAAATTAATTTTATGTTCCCACATTAGTAGTAACTCCCTTATTCCCTGACTTCACATTTCGTTCCCTTAGAAGTGGAACAAAAAATGACACTGTAAATTGGGAAGAGTTACGCTGTACATTGCGGGCTGTAACCTGTTCCTGACTCACCTGTGGCTGAACCGACCTATCAAAGGCTAGGAGGCCTTAAGACCTTTACACACCGGGGACGTAACGAATAAACAACACGAAAATGTGTCCTTTGTCATATCATACAGGGTGATGAGAAACACAAACAATCAACAGGTCTGGAGTTGTGATGTGACGTCACACATGCCTTTATTCACCATGCGGAAGCTCTGAAAAATCGTAAAAAAATTACATTGCTTTTACGCCACTTAATATTCGCTTTCTGTGTGAAAGTACTCATGACAAAAACAACAGTTTTATATATATTGATGTGCGAATTAATCGCACAAAAAAAATGCCTCCGGTGTGTAAAGGCCTTTAGATAGAGGTAAATGTGAGAAAAAAGAGGCAGATTCAGAAGGTTATTGTAACAGTTTTAAAGATGCTGATGAAAATATTAAAGCATGTAAATAATAACTGTAAACATAAATATGTAAATAGTTAACTGTGTAAACAATGTATTGTTGTGTAATGAGTTTGTGTATTTTTTGTAAATTAACTCAGATATATTAATTAACTTAACTTCTAAACTTTACATTATTAATAAGGCTTGGGAGGGTCTTGTCTCCGCACCCCAACAATTTCGCACTGTCCCTTATAAATAATGAAGTTACTGCTGCTGTACCACATGCGTAAAAATGGTTTAGATTAGTACATGTTAAGATGGTCAAACCATCACTAGAGTTAAACTGTCACTAAAATATTAATACTTAGTCACACCAGACAGTTGGTGTGTGTTTAGTTAATGGTGGGGTAGGCAGTATTTTTTTGCCGTCATTGGGCAAAGATGCCATAATAACCGTAATTGTAATAAATAATTGTAATTCAAGTGGTCTAAGAGAACCTCTACCTCTGCCCCTCCTCTTGGCTCTGTTTTAAGGCTTCAGAAAATCTATCCCGTGACGGGAGACTTTGGCCAATCACAGGTTATTTCAGAGAGACGGTGCGTTCCTATTGGCTGAGCTACAAATGCAGATGCATGTGCTCGTCCCTTCAGACAGTGAAAGCCTGATTCAATGGTGGAAAATCCTGCCAAAAATCCTGCAACTTGTGATAAATTTCCAATACCTCCTTGGCCTTTGAGAACATATTCAGTCAAAACTTTGTTAAGACCAGAATCTGACTTGTAGACAGTTATTTTGCCATATAATTTTTTATGCCATGTAAATTTATTATTTCAAAGAAAACGTGTTATATTTGCAGTTACTAAAGCAAGACAACTTTAACAACAATTAAGTTAAAGCTATCTGAAGATAGTGTTGGACTGGGAGAAGTCCAGCTCCAGGCTAGTGACATTAGTCCAGACCCCCTCACCAACACTTCAGCACTGTTGTCCTGCTGTTGGAGTCTCAAAAGTTTCAAAGTATTCACTGGAGACAGTCAGAGGTTGATGCATAGAGTTTATTCTTTAATACAGAGATAAACCCGTGTTGGTCTCCGGAAAGCAACTGAAGAGAGACTGTCTGTACACGTTCTTTTAAAGGCCAACTAATCCTGCCTCTTTAGGTGGAGCATAGCGGTTTCTCCAACCAATCATCTCATCATAAATAAGGGTATATTTTCTTGACCATTTATCAGTCCCACCCCTCCTGCACGTGTCCAGGCCTCGTGTTTTGCGATTCCAATATGTCTGGATCTGGACATGTGCTGGGGTCCATGCATGATTTCATATCTCTGGAATGTGGGCACCTGCTCAGGCCACGTCCCTGATTTTATGTCTCTGGAACGTGAACACGTGCATGTTAGGTTTCAATACAGTTTCTCTGGACCCAAACACAGAACTCGGAGACAGGAAAATACGGTTTAGTGGGTTTAATGACAACGCAGGTCTATAGACAGAAAAGCAGCGGCAGCGTGACTTGGAGCCGAATGCGTGGAGCTTGGAGTAGTGGTTATCCAGGTGAGTGAAGAAGAGAATCGTGGCTGCTGCAGTGAGGAATGGAGGGCATCGTGGAAGGAGAGCTTGTCCGAGGCAAACAGGATTCTTGAAAGCAACGGTGGATCTGTGGCACAAAAACAAACACTTCAACAAAGATCAAGACGTAGCAATAACTTCATTAGGTTAGATTCTTAGTTCAGCGGAGGTAGACGGTATGATCTGTCAATGAGTTGTGAGGAGAACCAGGCTTTTAAACACTGCAGGTGGATGATGATGAATGATGCTCAGGTGTGTGAGCAGCAGAGCAGGCGGCCACACCCCCATGAACCAGTTCCCAGAGAGGCAGGAGCAGAGACACACAAACATAGAACACAGGGAGGGGAAAACACACAGGAAGCACAAGGACAGAGAGGCAGCTGAACCATACCTAACAGTGCAGGCCCGTGCCTGGCAGTGTCTGACACTGATGTCTTCCATCCCGAGACATTTTCAGGCCTGTTCTGATCCCAATAGAACAGGGCCTTCTATTTTTTTTTTAAAACTTTATGGTTTTACTGATTATATACTAAAACTTAACAACATTTTTTCCATTCATGTAATCCTCATATTAGATATACATACAAGTGATATACTGAGTACATTGACTAGTATTCAGTATGTTATAATATCATCACTCTATACTGGAGGGTTACCACAACAATAGCCATAGCTAGCCTTGGCGAAAGCTAAATTTACTTATTTCCCCCCCTGAAATTGAAATATATCAGTTTTGGTGAACTGACAGCTTGGTAATTTTGTTCTATATTCCACGTAAGTAAGGCAGTAGTTAAATCCAGTGCAGTGATGTCCAGTCCCGTCCAGTTAAATCGAGTAATGTAAAGTAGTTTATAAATACTTTACAAATACTTAAAGTAAAGTTAAAATAAATACTAAAAGTGAAGCCACTTAACCTCAGTGCTGTGCAACCATGCCACTTAAATTAAACTTACATTCATTAGCAAGGACCAAGGTTTAATCAAATAAAGTGGTATAGGATGTTGAGAATGGGTGAATGGATGTGAGGAAGGGGATGAACATGGGGGAGGAAGTCCGGTCTGGGATGGATGTATTGGAGCCAATATGCCTGGGACAACCAGTGACAGAGATGCCCAGTCTGGCTGCTGTGGAAGTTGCGCAGATGCGGAACGAATGGCTGGAACATGGCAGAACACTATTCAAATCGTTTTCTTCCATATCTACAGGAACATTGCCTTCTGCCATGGTTTTCCAGTGGTTGTTCTAGCCAGTTGATTTTGGACAGGATATTTTGATTTTGGAGTGGTGAGGAGCCGCCCTTGTAACTAAAGATATTAAATAAATGTAATGGAGTAAAAAGTACAATATTTCCCTCTGAATTGTAGTGGAGGTACCTCAAAACTGTACTTAAGTACAGTACCTGAGTCAGGGTACAGTTACTTTCCGCCACTTACTACAGGAGCAGAAGGTGGATCAGGTTGTGATCTGATCTTCTGATCTGCCTCCTTAACACAGCAGGTCCAGTGTCTTATTTCCCCTGGTTGGACAGTCCACAAACTGCGTGAATATGGGCAGAGTCGCAGCTACGTTGACGTGGTTGAAGTCTGCTGATATCGTAACGAAGGCATTAGGGTGCTGCGCCTGTAGTCTTGCGATGACTGAGTGAGTGTAAGATGTCATAATGAACCTGGAGATTTGTTTTTTGCCACCTGCATTCAGCTTTTTGACACTCTCTTTTTAAAAGTTTTACTAGCGCGGCATTTCGAAGAGATCCAAGAGAGGGCAGTTGTGGAAGAGAAAGCCTGAAAAATAATTCACTGGTGTTTTCAGTGATGCACTGTTTTAGCTAGTCAGTTTTCTGTTCTGTTTGAATCCAAGAGCTCATGTTGGCAAACAGCAGTCCCAACAGCTTTTGGGTTATCTTGAAGGATAGATCTGTACAACTACAACTCAGTGTGGTACATAATATTTATAGCAACAGAGCCCCCCTTTGAGGATCTCAAAGCCCCTGTGTGTAGAGTTGGGGGAACTCATGCAGACCAGACTACCCGCCTTGTGCTTAGTGAGGTTCAATATCAGCATGGGAATGTGTTTCTTCAGGTTCTGTGGTGCCAGGAAAAGAAATAATGTGCCTTTATACATTAAAACCATCACAATTAAGCACCACCATTTTAAAAATAGGGTAAAATTATTGCTTATGGGAAATTTGAAAGCGCAAGCCTACCATCCTATGTTAGAATTTGTATGTAAAGTTTTGTCTAGAATTCAACACCATTGATATGTAGATCTCTTCGACAATCAAGTGCCCCTGCATGTGGTGAAGTAATGTGTGCGTGTACATTTGTGTATGTGCATGTCCATCTGCAGACATGTCAGATGAGGACAGCATCTCGGCTGCTGTCCATGCTGTAAGCGAGCTGATCGGGGCTGGAGGCTTGAACCTCCTCATCAACAATGCTGCTATCAACAAACCAGCCTCACCGGCATCGTTATTTGCCACCGGGAAAAAGGACATGATGGACGTGTACGAAACCAATGTGGTCGGACCGTTTCTCATTGCAAAGGTACTTACTCTTACTCTTCTCTGTGCTTACAGTGTGCATACATTACGCACACAGACACACACACACACACACACACACACACAGATGCAAACCAGAACCAGAACATCTACTTTTTAAAAGGAATGAGAGAATATACCCAAAATAAGAAATATGTACATGTGTGCATCATGAAGTCGATACGTATGGTACGTAAATTCAGATGGTATTAATACAACTAGTCAGTTATAGCATAAAATGCATTGTACAGACATACACACCACTGTCCAGAATCAGAGTCAGCTGTGTAGCTACACAACAACTTTAAAGGAGAAAAGGAGAATAATTGATCACCAGTCAGTAAACTATCACTCTCTCTCTCGTCAGATGTTCCTTCCACTCCTCCAGAGAGCAGCAGAGAGGGACTCACCTGAAAAGGACATGGGTAAATATCTCTTTGTCATGTTGTACTTGAACTTGTATCTCAGATACAGGAATTATGGGGGAAGGGAAAAAAGCAGAGAATCATGCCAAGTCGCACTGTACTATTGTGCATGGATTTTTTTTTTTTGCATTAAGTACTGCATGGAGGGGAAGAGCAAGAAAATCATTTGACAGGTTTGAACGACAGCACAACAGAACAGCTATGGAGAACTAGGCTACAACAGGGAAGCATTGCTGCAGCAACTGGGATTCCTCCTTTCAGAGCAGTGCCCTGGATAAACCCAGGTGTGCTGTGGATCTGAATGGGTTATCTGACCAGGCTCTATGATCATGCTCTAAACCTTCTGTTAACATGTCTCTGACACAGCTTGGCTTTACTATGAAAAGGTCAACAAAAGGTCAGTACTTGGTGAAAATAAACTCAGTACATTTTCTCAAGTACTGTACTTGTCCATAGCGTTAGTTTAGGCAGAGCACTGAAGTCACGCTTGGCGCACATATTGGCTGATCGGCATCAACTGTTTTTAGTATGCTTCGCAATCATTGGCTCATTCACAAGCTGTGCGGCTAGCAATGTCCAATCATATTCATGCAGGTGTACAGGGCAGGCATTATAACCTGACACGTTTTACTGTTACTCTTGATGATCACGCTCATGCCAACGCCATTTTCTGGGACAGTCGCTCTGTGGGCCACTCGAGCAGCCCCTTATACAAAAACAAGAGCTAGAGAGATGCATCATCGGCCCGCTTTGATTATGCACCAGCCCACATCCATCTCCTCAAGATCCTCAACACCAGTTCAAGGTTTTGCAACTGAAGCCATAAAACAGAAGACAACAGGTATAAGATAAGCATGGTTTGGGTTTGGCTGGCTATTTAGCCATCTGGGGTGCCATTTGTTGAAACATGTTGTGACTTTTCATGAAGTCGATGCGCTTGTCAATGTCACTTTCTGTGAACCGACCAATCACAGCCTGGATGGGGCGGGACATTAAAAAAGGTTGACGGGCTACAGCAAACTTTCGAAATGTTGAACTCATTGTTATGCATGAGTGGTTCTGATTATTGACAGGTTAGTACTCAGCACAATGTAGACCACTTTTCTTGCACAAGGATTTACTGAAGGCGCGAAACCTACAAAATTATACAGGTTGGTTGTGTATTTCTTAAACTGCTGTATTGTCCAACTGGAAATAATATTCTACTAGTGGTAGGCTATAGGCCTACTATAATACTATTTTCTGAAATTCTAATGAATATACTAACAATATATAATTAATATATTATACTAACATAATACTATTTTATGCCATTATACTTTTTATTTGATGTTATAATATCATACTAATACAAATGTATACTAGTTACTCATCCAGGTTGTGGATGATGCATCTGCAGAGGACACATGTAGATTTAGCCAGTGTCATTGTGCCAATATGTGCTCCATCTAGCCAGCCTCCTCCTAAGAGCGACACATTCCCCTTGTTCAATTTTACATTTATTTTACTAAAGTTATTGTTATAAATATTGTTCAGTAACCGTGTTTACATAAAGTGTGGTGTGAGTAGTGCGGGTGGTGCTGGTATATTTTGTATCCGTCCCTGGTTCAAAATCCCACATTCCACAAGCCGCAATGTGCCAATCACAGTAGAGTTTTCTGTGATGAGTGTTTTCACTCTTTCACTAGATACTAGGGTCTTCCACTTCCATAGTCCTTCACTGGTTTTCACATCACAAGTGCACACAAGGAGAAGGAGCACGCACAAACGCACGTACACACGCAGTATAAATATGTATGTAATACATTGTTAATAAACTCTGTGTTACTTTTCTCCTAAATTTCTTTTGTGTGCTCCTCAATTTTTTCCATTTAGGAGCACATGTACTCCTTGGGAAAAAGGTTAGTGTAGAGCCCTGCAAACTGTTGATGACTTTGTCTGATTCCTCAGTTGGTGCAGCTGTTCTCTCTAGTCTCCATGGTGCAATGGTCAGCACTCTAAACTTTGTAACCAAATATCTGACTTCACATCTCAACGGAGATGTGTTTTTGCTGGAAGCAGAACCTACCAAGATTATGTTGAACTGATTGAATCATTTGTTGAAATCCAGTCAGTTGTGTATCAACATCTGTCCGTGAAAATCTGGAGTGTTGGAAGGTCTGAGTCTAGGCAAGGCAAGGCAGTTTTATTATAACACAGAGGCAATTCAAAGTGCTTTACAAGGGCAAAGAAAAACATTAGAAGGAATAAAAACCGTAAGAAAAAAATACAATGAAATTTAAAATGAGATAAAATTAAATGAGATACATAAATGAAATAAAATTCATAAAATCAAATAAAATCAATTAAGAAAAAATAAAATGAAAGATACATAAAATCAGATAAAATACAGTTACAGTGCAGTAAAAAGATATAGTGGCCAATGCAACAAAGGAAATAAAAGTGCATTAGAGAAATCAGCCATAAGACTCATAATGTAATAATATTCCCAATATTGTCAGATCTTTATGATTTTTCTTTTGTTACTAATTCTTATTTTTGCAGTGGATATGAGTAAGAACCGTCCTGTAACTGTGCGTGTCTTTGAGGCTACCTCACACGTTTGAATTCTGCCAGGCTTCGTGAATCTTAGCAAACTCCCAATAAATCACTTCACACCGTGAAACTTCTATGGTTTCGTGAATCTTAGTGATCCATTAATAAACTACTTCACACCGTGAAACCCCGATTCAGTGAATCTTGATACCTCTGTAAAGGGGACTCGTCAGTGCCCTTCCAGGTTTTCCTAAACCTTGGTTAAAACCAAAAAGGCTCCAAGCCTTTCAAGAATCCAATCCCTGTACAGACCCGCCTCCGTCCTCAACTCCACTGGTTGTATTTTTCAATATTTTTTGTCTTAATAATTATAAAATCAATTAAGAAAAAATAAAATGAAAGATACATGATGAAATCAAATCAAATAAAATAAAATACAGTAAAATACGGTCTAACATCTCTTCGTGAAACTGGCCCCAGGGCTTTCTTCGCAAGTAGCAAAAACAGGTTCTCCAAGCTTACAAATATAAGTCACTGTACTGGGAGTTGAATTAAGGCTACATGCTACATGCTGTCACATGTTCTGTGATTTCCTAGTAACTACCACACAGATCCAACAGTGGGGGCATGGAAAGGGACAAGTAAAACGGTTCAGGGTGACGCCTACTTTGAAGTCATGAACCGATGTTATCGGGGGATTTGCCACTTCAACATGTCCCCTACACATACATGTGCAACCTGCCATGTCTTATTTTGCTGCAGAGACAACATTTCACTCAGGGTCACCCATGTCCTGTGTTGCAGCTCCCAAGCAACACATTTCACTTATCATGTCAAGAGTCTGTGTGCCCTGACCAAAGGGAGAGGTTTTCACAGAAAAGCCCAAGTAAATCCCGGGGATAGTCACTATGACCAAGCCATGCTCGCATAAGACAGATGCCCATTCATTTCCTGAAGGAGAAATTAAATAATGATTCTGTTGTTTGGTGTGTTGGCATGGATGTATAATAAGAACTGGATACGGCGCTGCCGCTTTTTCTAGTGGCCACTCGCAGTATTGCAGCGAAAAATTCCGAAAAAGCATTTTCCCAATGGGCCACCATTGTAAAAGAGACGTCTGTAAAAGTGTTGACAGGACACCTCAAACTGCAAACAAGGTTGATTATGATTCTTTCCATTATGAATTTTTGATCCATGGAGGTTTTATAGTCTAGTTATTATAATACTGTATATCCATGTGTGTTGGTCTATAGGGTGGGATTCACACTTCAGGCATGGTAGGTGCTGGGTTTAACTACCAGATGAGTTGTAAGAGCAAAAATGTGGTAATAGTTTCTAGTTCATCTCTTTACTTTAATAAGTAAGAAACAAAAAGAGTTTGCTACATGGTGCTTTTTGTGCTGTAAAGATGAATTGGCCAGGTAACTGGCCTTCATCTGGGAATAATGTTGGTGTATTGGTAAAACAGGTGGTTTCACAAACCTTCAAATGCTACGTTCCGTGGTCAGCACTGTGAATCCAGCCATCCAAGTTGGAAGATGTCAACATTGACATTTGTCAATGCATCGGTTGGGAATTTAATTGCTTGGAATGTAGTTCTTCTTGCCACTACACCATCAATATACACAGAGACAGATCAGTTAACAGACAAATGTCCTGTCAGAGAAACTTCTCACAGCCACCAACAGCAGATATGTTCAGGCATTAAATACATCGGGGCACCAGACACATTCATCCAAAAACTTACTCCAAGACTCCAAGGGGCCTCACCAGTACTACTTACTTTCATACTTACTGAATGGACAAAAAGACAGAATATAGACAGATTTCATGAAATGGAAACAGCTTGAATCGCTGTGATTTATACACACATACATGTACATTATAGTTATTATTATTATTATTATTATTCCCATTTCATGATGCAAGTCTCTGTGTCTCTCTTTGTGTTTTAGGTAATAAAATGTCCTGCAAGAGGTCTGCCATCGTCAACATCTCTACGCTCATCTCATCCATAGAGAAATGTCCAGAAACCTTCCCTATAGCACAGATGTACCCTTATAGGACCAGCAAGGTACAGCTGACTTACACAAAATCTCATTTTGATAGGCTAAGTATATTATTTAGGGAGAATTCAATAATAATAGTTTTATTTTTAATGTGGGAGAATAATCTCCAGAAGACTATGCTCTTTCATTTGATTTTATCAGATAGGTTCATAGAGGCCCCAAAACGCAAAAGTGTAAAAGTTCAGCTATGAATTAAGCCAATACTACTATATTTCTCCTACTCTCTAAACATATTTACTTAGTGTCTCCTCATTACTGAAAATGTAAATCTTTAAAAACAAATTACAATATATATTTTAATTTAAGAAAGGCTCAGTAATTTCCTAAAACAGCTGGTCACTGTAGTTTTTATCAACACAGGAGGAAATAGTGCATTTGTTGGGAACTATTTTCAGTGGTGGATTAATCCACATTTGGTGCTCTAATGAGTATTTGGAGCAGCAGCAGTAAGGAAGGAACATGTCACTCAGTGCAACAGTGTGGCTCACTGGTGTGTTTTAATAGTTTTTGGACAACAGTGGAGCTCTATGGCACAGAGGAAGGAGATCTATCAGGCTGTGATACACACACAATACTTGTTAGACTTGTTGACAATAAGACAAATGTAGAATATCACTAGAGTTTCAGTGTTTTTGATCAAATAAATAATGAGAAGAAAACAAAAGTAATGTTTGTGAATTCAGCACAAAATCATAACTTGAGATTAAAGCTTGAAAAAATCAGCTAAGATAATAAAAACATTTAAAAACGTTTTATAGGAGACACAAATTTTGTACAAATAAATTAGTAAAGTAAATGGAAATGTACTTGCCAAGGATTAAAGAAGTTAAAAACTTGAACTTTCAATGTTCCTCTTCAGTATTCAACAGTTCCTACTGTGCCACCATTTTACAGAATCTAGTCTTTAATCGTGCCATCAGTTGTACAAATACAGTCATTTTACAGAAGTTAGTCAGACCAAAGATGTCACCACGCATGTAAAGTGCTCTGGGTGTGGAAGACAGTATGTTACAGTTAGTCACTGATGTCTCTAAACATTGGTCCACCCACACAGGTGTGTTCTCTTCTCAGAAGTGTGTGGGGACACACTGTGCTGTGCTGACATCTCCCTGACTCTCCTGTCACTTCTGTCGCACCTGTTACGGCAGGACAATCTTCCACGTTCATCATTCTTATTAGTACACAGAGTCTGGTGGGCTTGCATTACCTCCAACCTGAGCAGAGGTTTAATGAGCCAGAATAAGTGGAAACAATGGTGTTAGTGTGTCTTTAAAATGGCATATTTTGCATATTTTGGCAACATGCCTTGGCATGGGTGTCAGAGCGCCTGTTAGAATGCAGCTTTAAAGACTTTACTGCACATTCTCAGTAGATAAATGAATCAGCAAACCTGATTAAACTTGTGACAAATGCATTGCTATCACACAGTTGTACTTGTCATTAAATAAATATGAACTCATGACGAATACTGATATGAGCCTCAATAGTAGCTACAACCCTGCTGTACTCTGCACTTTTGTTGAAGTATCTAATAGTGATTTGCAAGGAGGAGGAGATGCAAAGTTTCAAACACTGACGGACAGGAAAGACAAACTGTTGACTGCTATAATTTTCAAAAAAACTTCAGTACTCTTCACAAATCTTTGATACATGGTGTATGTGATTAATAATAATTCTGAAGAAGGTTGTAAAAAAGGCCCTGCCTTTGTGTGTCTGAGATCCTTAAGCAGGGGTGGAGGAGGGAGGCTTCAGGGAAAACACAACAGAATCTGTAACTTGGGCGTCTGTTGGAAGCTCTTACCTAAACTGATCCTAGGGATCCACACATCCTGGATTTTAGTCTGGCAGCTGTCATGATTAACACTGAATACTATTACACTAAATTCTAATTTGTCATAATACAACATTTAACATTAAAATAGCTGAATTTTGGAACAACAAAGCTTCCGTCCTTTCTGCTGTTGGTCACCAGGCAGCGCTGAACATGCTGACTCGCTGTCAAGCCGAGGACTTCAAGGCACACAACATACTGGTGACAGCAGTCCACCCTGGCTGGGTCCGCACTGACATGGGAGGAGAACAGGTGAGGGGATGGAGAGAAGTACTGTATGCCTTTTAAATACATAGGGCTGGAAGTAACAGATTACATTTACTCTTATTACTGTAACAAAGTCGTTTTTTGTGTATTTTTTAAAAATCAGTCATTTTACTATTTTTTTTATTATTTATTTATAAGTATTGTACTTCATTACATTTACATTTTTGAGGTGAGCGATATAACTGCTTCTTCTGGTTAGGGGGAGGTGTGGCCAACGTGCCGATTTGTTTTAGGATGCTGGTGCCAGTGCAACATCTAATGGCAGAAAATATCGTATATGGAACCTTTAAACAATCAGTCATATAGTCAGTTTTCTAAATAACCAGCCTACACAAAAATGGAGTCAGAGAGCAGAAAAGGTTGATAAACCCCACTGTTTGCTGTGATATTTCACTCTCTCACTACTATGGCAAGCATTTCCTATAGGTTACAGTCAACATTGCTGGGTCACAGTAAACCACTACTACAGAACGGTATATACTATACAAAAACTAGAGTATTAAAAGAATAATTAATATACATCCAGGGAGGGGTGTAGCACAAAATTCTAGCAAAAAAGCCCGTGTCAGATGGCGAAATAGTGAAGCGATGTGCAGAAGAGATGGCTAAAGCTTTTGGAGATGCTGGAACATCGCTAAGAACTTTGAAACGGTCTCTCTTCAAAATCAAAATGTTGAGGGAAAGCTAAAAACAAGTCATGCATGACTGCAAGTACTTCTCCTTAGTGTTGGATGAGAGTACAAATTAAAGTACGAAGTTATGCTTATGGGGATTTACAGATGCACACTGAGATCAGATGGATGAGCGGTGGGAAGTGCTTGGACAGGTTTTTGGCGCTGCGCACTGAAATCCCAGTGCTCAGGGATACAGATTTTCTCTGCAACATGGCCTTCCTTGCGAATGTTACCTCGCATCTCAATCACCTGAATATGTAGTTGCAGGGAAGAGGCCTGTTCCAGCTCATGCAGACTGGATGCACAACCATTGACATTGACATTCAGTCTATTGTATGTCAGCACGAGAAGCCACGAATATCTCATTAAAACAGAACTTTATACTGATCCACCTGTGGGTGAGGGTCAGTGGCGTTTGAGATAAATGCATGCTTATTTGAAACATGTCATGGAATGGGAGGGCAGAGTAGAAATGCACTACAAACATGAATATTAGTAGTCGCACAGTGTTGGTGTTCACATCCAGAGACAAACTAGTTTTTGTCTAATCCTACTGCTGGAGTGTACCTAGACATGAGAGGGGAGGGACCCAGAGGGGCTGTAATGTTGTTTTAGAAACAAAAAAAAGTCTGTCAAACTATAATTCAGCAAACAATAACATGTTTTAATCTTAAATCTTAAAATTGCAGGTAAAAACAAACATTCAATTTTGAGCTTCTTATGACAGGCCCTGGGTAGTTCCACTATTCCCCTCACTGTCGCCCCTGTATTTAGGCCCTGCTTTACATTATTTTTGAGTAATAGTAGTAAAAATGATAATGCAGTTGTTTTCCCCCTTCATTTCTATTAACGTATCTCTTTTTTTTGTTTGTTGTCTCCCTCAGGCTCCTTTGACCACCCAGGACAGTGTACTTGGCATGCTCAGTGTGATGTCATCACTCAGCAACAAAGATTGTGGGATGCTTCTGGACTGGCAAGGCAACATGATCCCCTGGTAGCAGTCACCATGTCAACCACACCAGGCCTACCAGACTGATGATTTTTGCATATAAATATATATAATAAAGACAGTATACCCTTTGTCTGACATCTGGGGGTCAAAATAAAAGCTTTTTTGCCATATATTGCCCCTAACGTCTCTTAGTGGACACAGAAAAATACATCAGGAAAAACAAGTCACATTTTGAAATTCATATTTTATACCATCTGTTATTTGAACGTATTTCTGCATCATTTATGCATTAAACTGTCTAGAAATGACTAGACATATGTTATATATTTTGTTGAGTTATCCCAAATGTTTCCAACAATGTTAAAACCCAGAGAAATCCGTAATTTTATTCAAGGTAACGGCCCGTTACATTTTAAACAGCATGTTAAGTATCTGAAAATGTCACGTGGGTCTGGTAAGACGCAGGTGTGGTTCTTACTCTTCAATGCATCTTTGTATCTTGTTCCCATGGTGTAAGTTAACACTGGCACTCTGGCAGCTTGCCAGCTGCTGTCAAACACAGACACTGACATGCCCCTCCATTTGGCTGAGATGAAAAGGAGCATTTGTGATATTTCCCCAAAGACCTTTTTCTTCCTTTTGATAGTACAAAACTATTAACATTACATTGAAAAACACACTGATGTTATTTTTGACCACAAAAGGGGATGACTAAATGTGTTGCGCATGTAAACACTACATCCTGGTTACAGAAACTTAGATAAGCCTTTATCACAGTTTTGACAAACCTGCTGGAGCACTCTGGTAGAAACCCAGACACTGTGGTATGTAATTGCTTGGTCCGATCGTTCTTTGCCATGTGTGCAGGTGCGTCAGCGACACAAATTGGGTGTATCCTCCTGTTGAGGTAACTCAGTCAGTACGGCAATAAATGGCTGAGATGTTGAGGAATCAAGTCACATCTGTAATCAAACTGCAGCCTGGATAATATCAGAATTATTTATACAAACATGATGAATACTAATGCACATGTACTGCATGTACACATGCTCTGTATTCTTCAGAGCTTTTGAGCCCCTTTCAGCTCATTGTTTTGGTTTTACAGCCCACAGCTTTACTCTATTGGCTTAGTCTCACCGCTGTCGTCAACCTGGTCTCCAGCAGCAGCAGGCAGCATCTTACACTACCTGCCCAGCAGCAAACAGCACACAGACACAGTTAGCAACTAGCTGGTGGAGCATTTAGCAGCTATAGCAAAAAAACAAAAGATTAATGCAACTGTATAAAGAATTCTCCCCCTTAAATCTGCACTACCCCTGTATTGTAGCTTGCTCAGCATGTTAGCGGAAGTTTTAGGTCTAGTATGATAACTTTGTTCTTGTATATTAACTTTGCCATATATTCATTTCAGCCAAAAGAAACTCAATTTGTAATAAGCCACAGTTTTCCTGCAATTGCTAACTCACATTTCTCTATACAAGGTCACTTTTTCAAAACTCTTCACAGTCAGCACAACAGAAGTCTGTCACATTTACATACTATTGTCAAAACGGTTACATTTACGTTCAAAACCTAACATAACTATAAAGAAATAAATAAAGGCATAAACTCCTAACTGGGACACTGAGCGCCTCTTTTCATTCCTTGATGACGTCTATGAAAGACTTGAGCCAGGTGAGGAAAGGGGGCAGGTGAGGCAGAATCCAGAAGGTTTTGTAATTGTATGGGACCATGTGGCGTTTCACCATCTCTTCCAGTCACAGAGTGGTTTACAGCCCATCCATTCCTCCAGCCCACAGAGGAAATCTTTTCCTCGTGGAGGTGGAAAGTTTATGATCAGATGTCCCTCTGTGACACAGTGAATGCTGGATGTCTGGACATTTCTGCAGAAGATTGTCAGGACGGATCAGANTTCTCTCTCTCTCGCTTTCTCTTTCTCACTCACACAGACACACACACACACAGAGCAATACACTGCACATACAAAAACAGACACACACACACACACTCACAGTAACACACACAAACTGGTTTTTCTATCTTTGTGGGGATTTTTACCTTTGTTTGTTCCTCTGTTCTAATTGGTGGATTGATGTAGAGCTACTTTTGGCAGTTGTGACCTCTGTGCTTTTTAACTGTTAATAAATTCAAACCCACCTGTGTGTCTCTTTCTCACACACACAGTAATACACTACACATACAAACACAAACACATAGACAGTAATACACACAGACAAACTGGTTTTTCTATATTTGTGGGGATATTTACTACTTCTGCCTTTTTCTGCTACTTCTCCTTCAGCCTTTAACGTACTTTTTCACATATCTGCATTTTCAGCAGTGTTTTGCAAATAAATTTCAGCTTTCAGCATTCCCATGCATTTTCTGCAGGAAATGCAATTTTTCCTAGTTCCTTGATGACGTCTGTTAAAGACTTGTGCCAGGTGAGGAAAAGGGGCAGGTGAGGCACAATCCAGAAGGTTTTGTAATTGTATGGGACCATGTGGCGTTTCACCATCTCTTCCTGTTACGGTATGGGGAGCAGGTGAGGGAAGGACCCAGGCGCAGACAGCGGGTGGAGGTGTAACAAAGGGGTTTTATTGGGGAAAAGGCAGGAAGGGAGGGAGGCAGGTAGGCAGGCAGGCAGGTAGGTAGACAGGCAGGGCAGGCGGGAAGACAGGCGGGCAGGTGGGAAGACAGGCGGGCAGGTAGACAGGGAGGCAGGCAGAGCAGACCGGTAGGCAGGCGGGCAGAGACACGGGCAGGCAACACAGAGCACTGAACAGCGAACAACACGCACATTGAACAATGGACCGACGAGAACCAACTGAAAAGGACAGGTACAAATAGGGAAGGGACTGACGAGGAGATCAAAGACAGGTGAGCACAAACATAGGTGAAAACACTGAGGGCTGAGACAGGAGGCGGGAACACAAGCCAGAACTTCAAAATAAAAGCACCCAGGGGCCGAACCGTGACACTTCCAGTCACAGAGTGGTTTACAGCCCATCCATTCCTCCAGCCCACAGAGGAAATCTTTTCCTCGTGGAGGTGGAAAGTTTATGATCAGATGTCCCTCTGTGACACAGTGAATGCTGGATGTCTGGACATTTCTGCAGAAGATTGTCAGGACGGATCAGACGTCAGAAAGATTCTTTCCCAGGTGGATTACAGAGGGGACAGAAGGTGTAGCACTGTTGGATTTCTACATCTGTAGCTCTCCTATACATGTATGTAGAGTGAATATGTGTAGTCTGGAATTACCTTAGTTTCATTTTAGTGCACTTGGAATTACTCCATGCAAAAATGGCCAAAACAAATAATGCCTATTGCAGCATTTCTGATTAATTTCTGTGACATTTACTGTAAGGTAGCACAATCCATGCAATAAAGAAGTGACCTTTTTGTTTAAGACAACAGTGAAACATCTCATAATGCTCCCTGTTGTCAGTATGGTCATAATACAATGAGTAATAAAGTGTTACTGTTCTGGTAAAAGAGTTGATCCTGAGATGTGTCTGAAGTGTTTTGGTTGCTTTACTGTAAATTCATTGTTGTTTCTGTCAAGGCTTAATGAGCTGCAGCTCCAGTTTCCATGGCATACACTTTGCAGTGTACATAAACCATTTGCTTCCTCTGGGAGTTGGTAACATGTAGCACCATATGCCAGGTGAGCAAGTAAACATCATTGTACATGTACTCCCCTGGCCCATGAAGTGTCACTCTCATAGAAATCCACTAGATATTGTCATCAAAACTGGCTCAAGGTTGGACAAAGAGGTTGTAACTTAAAACTGATCTGAATTAACTAAAGAGAAATGACAAGGATCTACCAAATCTGTTGCTGTATGTACCATTGACTTGTTCCAGTCTGGTAGCAACAGAAACACTAATAACATTACAATATATTGATGGGATGATGTCTGGAAGGATGTGAGAATGTGAGAGAGGAAAAGACAGAAAATGAATGAGCATGAAAAGTGTCAGCTTGTCCAGAGTATGTCATCTTTAAGGAGGTGTGCTATTTTTGTAGCCATGCCTGGACTAGGGAGTCATTCTCATAGCTCGCTGATGAAATAGAATGTAGCAACTGGTATGAAATGCTTCAGGTTCAGCTCCCTCTTCACTGTGACTGTCTGGTACAAGATCTGCACAAACTAACCTCATTATCTCAGAGACTGACAGGCACTGTGTATATACTGTGCGTGGTTTCTATTTGACCATTTCCTGTCCTCGAGACTAACAGAAGAAAAGGCAGACTAAAAGAAAAACAAGGCGTACAAATGAATCCATCAAAGGGTTTGTGCTTGTTGCTCGTGGCTAAGTTTATCTAAGAGGCAAAGTTTAAACTACTTCTTAACTCACACATGGTGCTTACATATTGCTACATATTAAAAAGTGACACCACTAAGGTTTCAGACCATCAGCATTGCGTAGATCTTCAAATGAGGCCATGTTGATGACAGGTGCTTTCCCACCTCTTCCAGGTCACACTTCATTTATTTGAGCTCAGCCCTCTGCGCTGTCTGCTGCTCCCTCAACGCCTCATAAGTCATTCGTTACTTCCTAATAGAAGATTAACATGCAACATTACAGCCCGCCATGTCTTATAGGATACACTGGATCACCTCTCCTTAGATGTCAAAGGACCCACAACGTAAGTTATCAGCGTACAAGCCACAAGTCCAACATCAGCCCCATATATCAACAAATGCATATTTCAATAAAACCCTAGTCATAAACTGTAATGATGTCACACTGTGAAGCCTGATATCTGGCCTCATGACAGTCCAGAGGAAAATGACCCCCCCATTCACTTCCTGCTACAGACTTTCCCAGGCATTCGGAGCAGCAGCAACCCTCCTGCTTCCTCTGTTCTCTCACCTCCAGGCCACTGCAGCCCTCTGTGACTGTCTTCTTCTGTAAGGCGAGAGGGAATTTCCCACTGACATTGTGAATCCATCCTCCTGGTGTCCAGCAGTACTCCAATGATCCCCTCAGGCCACAGTCCATAGCACCTACAAAGACACAGCATTAGCTTTCTGTGGTGCTTCTCTTCAGTCTATTGTGTGTTTGGAACACTGAAGCTACTTTTGATGCTGTTACACGATCTGGGTACCTTCTGTACATACAAACTAGTGTAATTATTATCTGGATATACAACATATTGTATTGTTGAAGTCTGCTACAGAATGAATTGCATCTTGTTTTCAGCCATGTGATAGTCCCTTCCTGGGGCAACAGCTAGTTTCATTAGGAAGGAAGTTGAACTGGGTCTTGGGAATCACAGTATTGCAGCCCTGTCACCTACAAAATATGTTCACATACTAATTTGCTTTGTCAAATACACATGTTCATGTCCTGTGTTCCATTCGAAAATTATTTGGACTCCATCCTCAAATGTGGATTAATCCGCAGCTGAAAATAGTCCCCAGCAAATGCACCATTTCTTCCTGTTTGATAAAAACTACAGCGTCTGGCTGTTTCAGGAAATCACTGAGCCTTTTGAAAGAAGCGAGCTGTGAGCTGCTTGTAAAGATTTACGTCTTCAATAGGAACTATGGGCCACAGACAGAGTACTGGAAGAGCGCATGTCTGCAAATTCAAAAATCAGAGAAGTAAAGGAAATAAAACTTAATAAAAAAACTTAAAAAATAAAAGGAGACAAGTGACCTACTAGAACATAAGTCAGTAAGTCATCAATGATGGGAAAACATATAGAAAATGATCAACTAAATATGTTGCTTGTCAGTGTCATTACAAAATGACCCATATGACCATTACAAAACCAGCTTTTTCTGATCTACAACCTCTTTGATTAAGGTTTAGAGCATTTTGATAAAGCTGGGGGGATCCCGCATTTCCCATAATGCAACTCAATAGCGTGTTTTTGTTAGACCCTCCCTATCTTAGATGGTGTACCAGGCTAGCAGTGTGGCTCTATGGATGGCAATGTCGGTCTGTCTGTCCACTTTGGTCCAGACTAAAATATCTGAAAAATCAAAAACTGATTGATGGATTGCCATGAAATCTGATTCAGACATTCATGTTCCCCTCAGGATGAATTATAATCACTTTGGTGATCCTCTGACTTCATCTAGCGCCATCATCAGGTCAAATATTTCATTTGTCCAATACTTTGGTTTATAACTAAATACCTTCAAACCTAATGACATTCCCATTAGCATTAGCTGTACTTTGTTTTTAGAGCTAATTACACTAAACACGAGAAGTTAGCAAATACAGCGCATTTGGAGCTGTGGAGAGACAGCAAGCTGTAGAGGACTGCTGGCCCTGATTGCTGAGGGAGAAACGAACTAATTAGAGTTAATTAACAATTAATTAATTAACTAATTACAACCCACAAGCTGATGGTCAAGTGCAGTTTTATGTGATGGGGGCGCTTGACTACTTGCCCCAAATCACATTTGATTGGGTAAATGTGTGTGTGTGCACCAGAGTTCACTATGAGTCTTTGAAAATATTGTAATATTTTACAGGAAGAGAAAAGAGAGGGATTTTGTTATAAAAACATACTCAAAAATGATTGTTCTGACATATTTGGCATATAACAAGAGATAACTGAACAAGAACTGGACACAGGATTAGAACTTAGAAAAGACACATTGTGTTTTTTGATTCTACCACTGGGAGTCATTAAAGTCAAATCAAATCCTACACACGGGGGCTTTAAGCTGCACTAGGACCACTACACAACATCACATGCTCCGAGTTGTAAATGAGTGAAAACTTTGAATTAGTGAAAATACCATGCTTTCCCCTGTTGCAGCGCCATCTGCTGCTGTCACATTCATTTGAATCTCCATCTGAATGTTTTCCGTGATGGGACTTATCTCAGGAAAGCTTCAAGTCTCTGCAATTTGGTAACAATAGCAAGCTGAACTGAAATCAAAAGCTGCCTGGAATGTAGTGAATCCACCTTTAAGATAAAGCTTTTGGTAACTGCTATTTGTAGTTAATACATTCTAAGAAAAAAAGAAAAGACAAAGGCATGGTCCTTTAAAAGGTGCAATGGAATCCACAATAGATGCACAGTTATGACTACAGAGTGTATCAAAAATAAATTCAAATTGAAGTACACAGTGTAAGCACGGAGAAGGAAGGCCTCTGAGAATGTCGTTGCTGAGGTCAAAATAAAATGATGGGAGCAAACTTGTCCAGGTGAAGTGGGAAACTTTCCAGGGAAGGTTGTCCAGCTGGCAGACAGGTGCTGAGGGCTGAACAGAGGCAGGGAAGAGGTGGAGAACAGCACTACAACTTTCTTTCCCTTTATTCTCTCTGTGTGCATGCCGCTCTGTAATTACACCAGCTGCCTGGAACCTGTGGGTCTTTTTTCTCTTTCTCCCTCTCTGTCACCTCTGTTTTATCTCCCTCTCTTCTCCTGAAATTCTTTTAAGGCTCCCTCTCCTCCTCCCTCGCTGCTGTTCCTTCTTAAAAAAGGGTTGCACCTGCCAAGTGACCACACCTATGGGCCTACACAGAGTTTGATTGCAGCTTGACGTGAATGTGATATCTTCAGTGTGAGCAATCGGTTAACTCCCTGTATATCACTATCAGTGTTGGCTCTCAAAAAACCCATATAAGTCAAGTGGGATTTTTGAAATCCATGTCTAAATCATGTTGTCGTCACCTTTCTTTTGTTCTCATATTTCTTCTCCACCCCTTACTTTATTTGGCTGTTACAGGTACTGAGTGTTTTGGAACAATTTGCCATGTCTATTGATAACTGACTGCAGTCATTTTCAAATGGCACCACATTGGGGACCAGTGGCTGAAGTATTTTTCATGATATATTGAAGATAGACATTTTGTAAAGATAGTAAAGATCAAAATATTTACCTGACGGACTACTCGGAAAATTAAAGTGACTTGCACATGACACACTCATGCACACCTGAACATGAGTGGAGGTGGTTTGCATCAGGTGCACCTTTGCTGCTGTGTCAGCCATAACAATTGTGGAGTGTACAACTTATGCACAACGTATTATCCCTTAAGTGTACAGTTTATATTAATGAAACGTCTGTGCATCTCACAGTATCCTGGTTTTGGTCTAAATGCTTATACTAGCATATCCAGGTTTCTCAAAACTGGGATATGGGTTTAAGGCCTGGTCACAGCAAACTTTCACAGGGGAAATAAATTCATTTCAATGGGTGGGCAATCAGTGGGCATGAAGTAAATCTGCGTGATGTTTTTGTGTTGCGTTCAACTTTGGTGAACTTTGACCCGCAAATTTGGGCCGCCGACCAATAGGCTGTCTTGACAGCACTGACGTTGGGAGAACTGAGAGCTGACGAGTCCAAAATGGAGGAGGCACGGAGTAAATGACCCAATACAGAGAAACTTGGGAGGCTAGTGTGACTGACAGCGCTAGCATGTCCCGGCACGTTAGTGTGTTAGCTAACAAGCTGTGTGATACCATGCTTCTAGAACCCAATATCAAACACTTAACTGGAATACACCAAAAAACAATACATATATTTGACTTTGTAGGGACTGAATGAAATGCAATTCTAGGAACTAGTTTTTCTGTGTGTCTTTTCTTCCCATGGACAGACAGTAGGAAACTCTGGCTGAGGCTGGGCTGTACGGTGTCAGGGAGGGAGGAGGGCCTGACTTTTATCCAGTCAAAGTAGAGAGGGAGGATAAAGGCAGATTACATGTTTCCCTACAGAATTGGGACATATGGAGAGAACTATCTGAAACTCATCATTAGCTTTGGAGGGTCGCTGGGACAGAGGGCTGCTGGAGTTTACATCACTCTCATGTTTCCCTTCTGAAGGACAGCAGTTAAGCAGAGCAGGTCATTTACAGACAGCACTCTCAAGTTTCCAAACCAAAGCTTTCAGTGGGCAGGAAGGCCAGGGCAAATATTTTCACTTCACTTAAAAGCACATTTTGAACTCTTACAATAGCAAATACAACATGTCTTCCTACAGATGCTTAACAACTTTAAGGATCTGATGGTACTCTTAACTCCTGTTCCCACATGAAACTGAACCCAAGGACTTACTGATTCCAACAGAGACCAGGGTTAGATCTCCACCCATATGCAACCACTTGCACTCATGTGACTGAAGTTGTATACTTAGCTCACATTATCACGACTGAGCTGCAGTATGTCCTTGACAACATCATCCACAGCAAACTCCATCTGCTGAGGATGATCATGAGATGCAGTTCAAAGCTCCAGTGAAAGTAAGTAAGTGGTGCTTGAGTTGAGATTTGTTTTGTGAAATTAGGCCGGTCTAGTTTTGATAGAGCATTACAGACCCCCTTACCCCCTTGCCCCTCTTACCTTTATATACATGATGTTGAATTTTGCGATGATATAAATATTCAGATGCCAGAAACATTTAGTCCAAACAACTGATGGACTGGACTGAGATTTAGAGTTGACCCTCTCCAGTATCTGTCATCCACAGACCTCCCCTTCAGCTGATGAAGCTGGGGGTGACAGTGTGAGGATGCATTAGTGCAGCAGGTCATGTAGGCCCATGGAAGATCTTCACGCCATTTTAAAATTCTTATAGTTATATTAAAGTATTTATAACAAAAAAAAGAAGAATGTGACAGTGTCAGCGCAAAAGGTGTCATGTACTGTATTAACGGTCAACAGAGAGCCATCCTCTTCATGTCAGGCATGGAGGACACTTAAACCTGCTGTGTGTGACAGTGCTCCTTCTTCACACTCTCTGGACATAAAGCTGTGACAGCAGACATCCCTCTGCCTGCTCAGCCAATCAGACCACTTCAGTCTTTAAGACTCAACTGAGGGGGGAGGGGAGGTTAGCTGGGATGTCAGTGAACCCCCACCCTCAGTTCAGACAACAGTGGACTATTCCAGTTTACTGCACACCTTTAAGGGTGGAGGTCTGTAAAGGTCTGTTGTCTCCAGACAAATAGGAAAATGAAAGGGTGAGAATAGACTCAGAGTAAAGAGCAATCTGATATCCAGAAACATATCACGAGCTGTCAGGCAACACAACCATAAGCTAGCAAAAGGCCTAATGGCACATATAGCCTCTATAATTTCCTATCAAGCTGTATATTTTATTTCTTTATTTTCTTCTCGTCCAAACTGAGCTTTTCCAAAACGGTCTCCAGAGTATATAAATCTTACTGTCTGTCCCACTCCTTACCAGAAGTTGGCTGTTGGGCAACTGAAAAGAGGACGTAGAAGAAGAGATGTAGCTGTTTTAATTTTGTTCAGCTGTTTCGCAGTGGACAGAGGTCTCTAAAATGACTAGACTAGATGAAAACTAGTCTAGAAATGCTGTTGTCATGTGAAATGAGACGGCGTGGTGTAACGTAGTCTAAGTCTACCCCTGACAATACTAAATAAGAATAACACTGGAACCAGTCAATGAATAATGCATGAAATTTGTAACCCGAGTCAGATATCCAGTGAGACAGGTCCAGAGTGTCTTTAGCACATCTTGGCACAAAGACTGGAAGAAGACAAAAGTGACTGTGGAGTTGCCAGATTGGAACACTGTCATATCTGAGCAAAATCCAGCTAACTCATGTTTTTTCACTTTTGATAGAGCTAGGCTAACAGGTCCCCCTGCTTCCAGTCTTTGTGCTAAGCTAGGGTAAACACACCCCTCACTTATCTCTGCAGTGGACGCACAGAGATGAAACTGGTCTTGTTGGTCTTATTAAGTGGTTCTGGGTAAGACAGCAAACAGCTGTTTACCAGAATGTTGAGTTGTACCTGTGATGAACGCTCTGGGTTCTCTGGTAGACTGTTGTTTCAGACAGATGGGAGGTTAAGAGATTACACAGTGTGTGTATGGGAGTGTGATCCAACTGATCTGCTAGAGCGCCATCTTCATCTGTCAGAGGATGAAAGGCTTAACACACACACACCAACTGAGTCAAAGGGTGGGACAGACACACACAGATTGGTTCTGTATGTTAGGCTTTCAGAGATATCTTTGCCCAGTACTGTCTGGCCTCTGACTGACCTGACTTGATTTTAATGTGATGTTTTAATTGGAATGGACAAAATGCATGACTATGAATAAATGATAATTTTTTAGTGTGAAAGACTTCGGAAGAAGTAGTTTGACAAAAAAAAACAAGCAAGCCAGAATCTTACCTCAAAGTCCACACAGCTTTTTCTGGAATTTTCGACCACATCTCATTGATCACGGTCGGCGCTCACACGAGTGCTGATGAATACCATGTTTTATTTTTACACTTTTTTGTTGCGAATGGTTGACTAAGATTTTTCACCTTCTTGTGTGGTGAATATTTTGGAGATGGTTATATATAATATAGGTTTTGATGATAATCAAAAGGCTGTTCTACAAGACAGCACTGAATACTTGTTAGAGCTCTCTAGCATGAGGTTTGATTATCAGTGCAAAAATGTTATCTACTGGATAAACGCTATGAAACAGCAGTTCAACCTTAAAAGGTACTGGTGCCAACATCTCTACCTTTTTTTTTTGAGCCAGTCACCCTGAATAACCTTTGAACCAGAAGGAAGACATACATCATTTTATGGCTTATCATCATCTTCATAAGTGAAACATTTACTGCCTTTAGAATGGACATACAGTATTATTAAGCCTTATCATAAAAGAAGATGGGCAAATAGCACAAGACAGCACAAGCTTTCACCAATGCATCCCACAGTAAGCTGTCCTGGTTTAGTGAATGGACCAGATGCCCACAGAGCAGCAGGTGCTTCACTGAAGCTGGAAGTGTGTCATCTTACTGTATCTGAAATAAATACAGCGGCTGCATGTTTCCTCTCCCTCTACGTCCTTTTACTTAGCCAGGAGCACAAACAGTCATCAACACTTTATACCCAACACATAATGACACAGGAACACAATACAAAAGTGGTGTGTATAATTGATTTTTGGCCACTAGGTGCAAGCTGAAAACACAACACTGACATACAATAACCTTATAAAGTTGGTATGACATCAGTGTTCATTTTGGCACCTGATTCTGATTAAGTTTTTAGCTTTATTAGTCTTTTGATGAAAATGTATTTTAGCTTTAATCAAATTTTAGTCATTTGATTTTTGTTAGTTATAGTCAACAAAAACATTTTAGTCTAGTCTCTGTCAGTGAAATTCTTTGTCTGTGTCACTCTCAGCCAAACACGACTGACTGTCTTCAGTAAATCCAGTTATCATTTCCAAACTCTGTTTGAACAGAACAGAATGCTCTCTGTCAGTCCCTAGCATAGGCAGTGCTATTAAGAGATGGTCATGGAAATATTATGCTAGGGCTCTTTGTAAATGACTTGGCTTGCTGATTGTTATTTGTATGCAATAACATCATTACCATCAATAATAACACAGGTTATTTTGGTGAGCAAACGAGAAAGACAGCCGAGAGACTGAGCAGGAGAGATAGGAGCTTGTAGTTATTATGTGTCATGACTGCATTAAAATGAAAGCAAACAGCCTGGGAAATGGAACAAACAAGCAGGGCTACTCAACCATTACAGAAATAATGACAAACCTCAATTAAATATGATCAAATTAAATAAAAAAATAAAAAAACAGAGCACTATAGCTCAATTATTTTTTTTTAATTTAAAGCCCTGTATAATATATTCCTATTCAGACAGATCTGGTAGAGTTTAGTAACTTAGTGTAGTAACAATCTGCAAGCTGCCTTGTCATTTTTTATTTTTAAAAAGGCATATTTAGAGATAATGAACTCTGGCACTGAGGCTGATTATTGACAGGTTTAATATAAATAAAGAGTGGATGTGGCCCATACATTTCTATCTGGGTTAAAGAGTAAGATAAGTGTTTTTGAGCACACTGGAATGACTATAATAACTAAGATAAGAAAATACTTTTACTTTCAATATTACCATAGATCACCAGGGGCAGCTGCATGGTGAGAGGCAAAAGCTCTGATAAACCCACTGTAAATGACCTGCACAGCACTGAACAACAGACACAGTTAGAGACTAGCTGGGGAACATAGTGGAGCATTTAGCAGCTTTTTATCAATCTCCGAACCCTAGAGATTAGCTTTTTCAAAATGTAACTGAATTCAAATCATCTTCAGAAGATAGTTGATGAGATGTGAGATTGCTAATTGGACTGTGAACAATGACTGGTGCACGGAAGAGGAAGTCTTGGCCCGGATATCTGTTGTCCGGATGTCTGCTGGCTGCACTGGAAGCCCCGAAACATTGGCCGCTGTCCCCAGAGGCTAAATCGTCATTAGAAGATAACCAATGAGTCCCAAGAGCAATACCTATTTGCCAACAATAAACCAAATATGATATGATTGTGATCACATTTGTGATTTTGGGCTACATAAATAAAATTGACCATGTGTGTTTATGTTTTCATGATATGTTCTTTTGTATATGTGTGTCTACATGTACTATCATACTGAGCTTGGCCAGTAGACCTCAGTACAGTGTGTGCAGTACATTTTGCCCAGGTATACCAGATAAAAGTGATTTCTTTATATAGAAAATGATGAGATCTCAAATAATCCTTCTTGTCAGTCTGTGATTTCAACTAATACATGTATTTCTCACTCACATAGTATCAGATCCACTGACGTTAGCTTTCAAGTCACAAAAAGCTTGCCAAGACTACACAAAAAAATCTTTATCCCATAAAATAGTTTCAAGGGATGCCAAAGAACAGCCAAATCCCAGAAGCTGTGCTAAATCCTCACATCTCAGTCCAAAATAAAAACAAAACTGTAGACCTTATTGAACCCAAGCTGTAATTTCAGGACACCTAACACTAAATTGTCTCATTACTTTTCCTTAAAGGGAACTCCCACTATCTTACACATCACAGCTTCTTTCTTGGGGAGTTCTTCTACATGTGTGAAAAAAAGTTGTATAAAGCTTTTTGTAGCTACAGAGGGAGCTGTGTGAAGTCTGGTAAATGTCCTCAAGTGATGTCGCTTGAGTCAGCGTCGGTTGGAGCTGTAGACTACAAGCATGAAAATGAAAAAAAGGGATGAATACTACTGACTTTTGTGATCCTCCGACTGTTCATCTAGTGACACCATGAGATTGATATCTGATATTTGTCATTTTGAATGAAATTTCTTGAGAACTATTTGATTGCCATGAAATCCTTCACATTCATGTTACCCACAGGATGAATTAATAATAATAAAGTAACAATGTTGGTGATCCTCTGAAATTTACTCTGGCACCATCATCACATCAAATTGCACTGTGTCCAGTACTTTGGTTTGACCAAATAGCTGCAAATATAATGAGATTCCCAAATTGTCTTTGTTAACATGTTAGCGTTGGCATTTAGTTCAAAGCACCGTGGGGCCTAAGTACAGCCTTATATAGCTCTTTTCCATTACAGTAACTTAATGACCCATAACCTGGAAAACAAGGCAGAACCTCTGGGTTCCACTGTGTTTTACAAACCAGAACTTTTCAGACATACATCATTGAAAAGGCGACAACATATTATGGTGTCACTAGGACAAACGTCGTCATTTTATGTGTGGGTGCAGTTCAGTTGTGGGACAGACAGCAATGGAGGAAAAAAAAAGTGGCGCTAATATAGATTTTCTTTTGGATTTACATATGAACACATTTAAATGTCTGTCGCTGAATTAAGAGAAGTGTTACGAATTGTAGGGTGGAGAGGGAAGGACCCAATAGCAGACAGCGGGTGAAGGTTTAATAAGGAGGTTTTATTGGGGAAAGGCAGGTAAGGAGGCAGGCAGGGCAGAGCAGGCAGGTAGACCGGCGGGCTGGTAGGCAGGCAGGGCAGGCAGGGAAGCTGGCAGGCCGGTAATTGGCGGGCAGCACTGGACATAGACCACGCAGCACTGGACAATCTGCAACATAGAACAATGAACTGACCGGGACCAACTGAAAAGGACAGGTATAAATAGGGAAGGCACTGACGAGGGGATGAGACACAGGTGCGGCACAAACACAGGTGAAAACACTGAGGGCTGAGACGAGAGGCGGGAACACGAGACAGAACTTCAAAATAAAAGCACCCAGGGGCTGAACCGTGACAAGAAGAGCCCCGCTCGTAGCAGAAGGTCAACAGAATGAAGCAAAAATGGCTCCAGTCCCAGGGTGAAAAGCTGTGGGTTAGTATACATGCCTGTTGGGTCCAGCTGCCAAGGGTAAAGTAAGGTTAAATAAGCAAATAGGTAACAATTGCGTCGGCTTACTACAGAGCAGATGGATCCAGTCTACAAACAAACAGACAGCCCCTCCCCAATCATTGGGGCCAGCTTGTTGGCATACAGTTTATAAAATTCGGCTGTAAAGCTGACAGGCCAAAGGACTTTACCTGAAGACATTTTCCCAATAACTCCAGTGATTTCCTCCTAGGGGCATCATAAATTTCTTTCTGTTCATTATTGATACATTATATTGGATTATGTAGCTTTTCGAGCTTCTCGTGCTATCCCACAGGAAGGAGCAGAGGGTAAATTAATTTCTTTGTAAAAATCGAATTGTCCCGTGAAACAGATGCTAAAACTGTAAACTTGAAATAGTCTGGGATTTAGCCTGAATGACTTATTTGACACCACAGTACTACCAATCGCACAGGCTAAAGTGGAAAAGAGAAGTGTAAATGGACTTCACTTTTCACCTTAACGGTTCCCAATGCGCTTTACATTGATTGGTGTCATTCACCCATTCACACACACATTCACACACTGATGCTATCCAAGGTGCTGGCCTCCGGGAGCAACTTAGGGTTCAGTGTCTTGTCGATACTAGAGAATACGTCATGGGTGGAGGAGTAAAATGTATAATCTTTGGCTGCTGGCTTAAACATTCCACTTTAATTTTGATGGTCACCCCTCTGCTCTGTACTAGATCCCACAGAAAAGAACATGTCCCTCCCAGCCCCAGATTTGAGTGTAGCTAGAACCTTCTTCTTCATCTGAAGTACCAACCTCTTCCCCAAATGAGGTGATCTAGACCTGAACGCAACAGTAAGGTTGCATTCATCAAACATTTCCAAATTCATGATCAGGAAGTTGTCCTTAAATAGCCAACGAGCAAAGTCTAAATACTAGTGGTTAGAGTGAAATGTTTCTTTACAAGATTATTATCTTGTAAAGAAACATTTCACTCCACTGCCAGTAATAGATGACCACCTGAAAGCAAAAACAACATATTTCCCAACTTTATGAGTTGATGAGTACCACCTCAATAAGCCATCATATAACGGGCCAGAGAACAATGGGTTGCCCAAAATTGTGATGTTGTATAATTCTGCTAAACTCATTTTTATTTCTACAATAGCTGAACATGGCAACTACCATATGGTTCAGGAACGGTAAATATTGGACAACTGAAACACTTTAAGCTAAGATTAGGGACCTCATTCCTTGCTGTCTCTGTCTTCCCACCTGCTTCCTGCATTGGCACTGATCGTTGGCAATGGATGTAAATTGTGCACACCAGATTTATCCAGTATGTGCTACTTGGCTGTCTTGTTGATTCATTATGACATTGTCAGTCTTGAAATTTGCATTTCAAATAAAGCTAAGTTAACACACAGATAGTATCACAGAAACACTGAACTCCAAGCAGATTTACAGAAAGATTAGCCTGTAATGTCACTTAACCTTGGATAGGTTTTCAGGCACCCAGTAAGCAAGTCAGATGCCTTGATGTGCAGCCAATCAGTATCGATTTTCTTCTTGTTCAGCCTTCAATAGCTTTAAATAAATAACCACTATCAGGTTCGTAGGAACCAAACACTGAGATACAGAAGGACAAAACTCTCTTCATTTAGTACAAAGTTGTTTATTCTTCAGATTACAAATCTGGAATACGAAGGGTCGGGATTCAGAATGCAGAACAACAACATTTCTCCCGGCAAACCTTTCATACTAAGCTCCTCCTGATGGGATGGGATGTTTCTGGTTGGTCAATAACTTTGTTATTGGTATGATGTTAAGGCATGGATTGTATGTCATTACGCTGTTACGCAGAACACCTCTCTACCGAAACTTGCCCATACTTTCTGGCATCGGGACAACTTCTGGAATCGATACTGTCATCCTCTTTCTTACAAAAACAACCCAGGTTATGGGAGTCTTCTGTCATGTTCAGAGCAGAGTGACTTTTCCCGTTTCATCCTCGTGTACTCGACTATACTTACTTTCTTAACACTCATCTAGGTTCAGCACTGATTATTAGGCACAAAAGTGGTTGACCAACATGCTGCAGAGGGATTTTTGTTACACTGATTTGAAGTCACATTCAGATTCTTTGCCAGTTGGCAAAGCGTTGGTTGCTGGCTGTGTCTGCAGACGAGGATGTTCCATTGTGATGTAATCCTGCACAATCCTTTGTGCCTTCTGTTTTTAATACTAATCCAAGGATATTGTACAAATGTGGTGATATACACTATACTCACAATAATGACTCAGTGTTCTGATATGGCAACACAAGGATAGAGCTTTAAATGGTTTATAGTTGAACTATCTGTTTCACCATCTAAGAGATAAAGCAAACTGAAACAGAAGTTTTTTTCTGAGTTCATGGCATGTAATATCCAACAAAATGTTAATTCATCCATCCATCAACGGCCAACTACAAGTTTAGCCTGATAGTCACCATTCTTTGTGAGTACAATGGCTGCCTATCACTTATTTGTAAAGCTTCACCTAGCTGTCTATCAAGATGCTGAAATTGCAAATACATGTTATATTAAAAAAAAAAGATAATATTATTATTAAATCCATGATGTGTGAAATGCAAATAACTATAATCTGATGAACAAAGCATAATTTGGCCTACTTTGTGTGTGTGTGTACACACATTACACACACATTGCAGCATTTGCCATTGTTCAGTGAAATCTGTCTGGCCAGTATTGTCCTCATGTGATGGTATTGTTGCTGGTATTGTTTGAGCCAGTCCGTTTGTACTGAGTTCCTGTGTATCTTGATGGCCATTATGCTGCTGGAGACCAGGCCATGTCAGATCGATCGAAGCGTAGGGGAAACAAAGAGACAGCACAGCTTGGCTTGAACCATAATGGACTGAGAAAAAAAAGAAAGACGATGGGTCTGAGAAAACCAAAGTGCATACGCTGGATAGGTAGAGGCATCATATGGGTGATAAGTGACACAGAAAGAGTGTGCTGTGACATGCTGAGGAATACAAAGACAGGATATCTGCATAAAAAAGTCCAAAGAGAAGGACTTTTAATAGGCTATATATTTTTTTCATACCCAGAAAAGACAATAATTAGCGATTTCTAAAATTAAATCGCAAGAATTAATGGAGGAAAATGGGTTCAAAGCATGATGAGTTGGATTGTAGTGAAAATGTTTTAAGGATATGCTGACATAAAAGCAGCAAGTACTCATTCCTAAATGACAAAATAGGTCATTTGTCAGTGCATACTAAAATGATCCATATGCTGATCTGACACCACTATCACTGGGTCGAACACACAACAATTGTTTTTAATGCCAGTTAAAACGAGCCAATTTTACCTGTGAGTAGGAAAAGGCCAGCGTCGAAGTTTATCCATTGTGTATGTCCAAATCACTTTTCACAGCAGTAATAACATTTGTCACATCAGATAGTGGCACAGCAAATTTCTTCTGTGCGTCCTCGCAGAATAGGTGGTGCTGGAAGCTTGGTGATGCAGTGACTGTATGCAGAGCTAGTTGGCGAACTGTAGCTGGTGAGCTAACATGCTAACCAGTCAGGAACATGTAGGCGCTCGCCAGCCACCATAGCACCCCAAAGCATCCCAAGCTAGCTCGCTTGCTGACCGCCAGTTAGCTAACAATATGCTGACACAGTTTATTCAAGAGATGTATTTGTACCAACCACTTCAGTCTCACTGACTGCAAAAATCTGTTTCTTTTGTGGAACAGTTTCTACTCCGGCAGAGCAGATTATAAAACTGAATGGTGAGATCTCCAGCTCTCTGTTCCCTCAAAAGTCAGCACTGTCAGGACAATGAAAGTATTAAGAAAACTGGATACCATATTCCAAGATGGCACCTCATTCTTTCCAGTAAAAGTTGCTCTCCAAGGACATATGCCGAAAGTTTTTCAGGCTTCAGGCTCCCACATTGTACCTTACGCTACAGTGAGCAGTAAATTGAGATTTCACTTCACTTAATCAATCATCGTCATTTTGTGTCATCACTGACAGGTGTAGAGCTGCACAAAGGTAATTTTTGCATTCATAAAATGTGATGCATTGCATTGTGGGATTGTTAGCAGAGAGTAGTGTACATGCACTACAGACTACTTCCTTTGTTCTCTTGTGGGAATGTTTCACACACACACACACACACACACACACACACACTGTAAAGTGCATACATTTTGCACCCAGAAGATGGACATATAGGATAAATATAGTGCACTACATAGTAAACAGGGAGTGATTTTGGACACAGTTAATATCTCATGGATCAAATTGTGATAATCAGTCATTTCATGGTGTTTGTGACAAAACCTTATTCATCATTTTACAGAGGACCCTTTTGTACTGATTATGTAGGGGTGAAATATTTTTAGCTAATACCAACTCCAGCCACTATGGCCGAATCGCCTCACAGCCCAACTTTGTTCCTGGAGGCTTGCTACTTGTCAACAGCACAGATTTGAATGTCAATGACTGGGTTTTCATAACCCTTTATTACTTAATGTACACATAGGTTGTTTTAATCACTTTGAACGAATGACAGTTGTCTTTCTGTGTGATGCAATGATGGTGATGATGACAGTAGGGGTGGGTGTGATGGACGATGATGATGATTTCTATACTTTGCCTGAAACTCTTAAACTTATTACACCTAAGGAGGATGTGATGGGGCTGAATAATAACGACGATGGTGATGATGATGGTTATGAGAGCAAAAAACAAAATAATGATGTGGATGGTTAGTTTATTTTGGATATAGACAACAATGATGATGAATGTGATGATAATGGTGGTGGTGGTGGCAGAGGAGGGTGTCTATGAGTAGAAGGGAGCGCTTGGCGTCAGAGGATGCTGCTGCTTGTTGAGCCTCAGCGGGTGGCATGGCCGAATAATGTCATATAAAATGTGTCTTATCAAGCATGTCCTCCAGCATTGTGTTGGACTGGAAACTTTTTCCCCCATGCCTTTCCTCCACACACACACACACACACACACACACACACACACACACACACACACACACACACACACACACACACGAAGAAAGTCCTCCACTCAAATTTACAAAAAGGACTGAATTTGATGCTAGTTTGGTAGCATCTTCAGTGCCCACCCCCATTCATTCCTTTCAGCAGTCTGTAATACAGTATTTAACATCACACTAAATCCATTGAAGCCAAAATAAAAGGATAAAAAAATCATGTAAAAACAGTTTTTTTTGGTGAGTTTCATTTCTTGGTTCGTCGTTTAGTTTTGTTGTATTTTCTTACTGCACTCCATAAAAGGTGATGACAAAAGATAGATGTCAATTTTACAATGAGCTCACGCCACCCCTTTTCAGTGGTAAACTACAGTATGTTGCTTCTCCTTAAGGTAATCCAAATGTTTTTCTACAAAATCCAGATATATTGTATAAAAATCTATAGGCCAAAGGCATTTTTCCAGGATCTCAGGCACCTTTTATCTTACCTCCATTTCTGGGTAGTTCCTGCCCCCCCCAAAAAGCCCTTGCTCCAGGGGAAGAGAAGCTAGTTTGCAACGGCAGAAAACACCCAAGCCATAAACCCACCCAACACTGCTTCTTTGAACTAAGTGACAAACCCCACATACTGAAAAGGAGGCAGCCGGGTAAAGTGCAGTCGTATCTAAGGAAAATGATTTGTAAAAAGACTTGATAACTTTATTGATAAATATAAGTAAGTGACCACCAGTAAGGATTTCGAACTAAGCGGTCTACCTCACTAGAGGTAATGGAACTAGTAGAGAATGTTTCGACTGCAATATACCATAAAGAATATACAGTGTATTTATAGATCTCAAAAAAGACCATGGTTTACTTATGAAGAAACTAGAAAGATATGGTATTAGAGGGGTAATATAATCGAGAACAGATATCAGTATGTTCAAGTAATTTTCATTCAGAACTTGCGATGGTCACCTGTGGGGTTCCGCAAGGCTCCATACTGGGTTCAAAGCAGTTTGTACTCTATATAAATGATTTTTGTACATTGTCAAAATTGTTACATTTTGTTATATATGCTGATGACACACATATATTTTGAGCAGGGAAAAACTTGAAGCAGCTTTTGGATACAGTAGAAGGGGAATTGGAAACCCTAAAGAAGAGGTTTGATGTCAATAAATTGTCCTTAAATTTTACATTTGGAAATCGTATAATCAGTTCTGAAGTAACTCTTGTGATTAATGATATAGAAATTGAAAGTGTGGATGAAAACAAATTTTTGGGCGTGATGATAGACCATAAACTCTGTTGGAAACCTCACATAAATCATATCCAATCAAAACTGTCTAAATCCATTGCAATACTTAACAAAACTAAGGACATCTTGAGTCACAGCTAGCGATAGCAATTTCTGTGAATGGCCTTCATCTTCCTTGGGTTTCAATCACAGCACTGCTTGAGTCAAAAAGTTGAGATCTCCATTGCAGCTCAAAAGCGCCCCCCAAGAAGTGCAATGGAAGTAGACTTAGCAAATAAATAATGACGTACATGAAGCATGTGACTTAATTGTTGCTCTTAACCTTCCGCTCCACTGAAGACAAAAAATGGCAGCAGACGAAAACATCAGATATGTCTGGAGCGATCAGGAGACTGTAGAATTAATATTCAGATTAATACATGAAACAAACATAAATAGCATATTTCCATCATGCTTTCCATTTGACTTTTGACTGTTTGAGGTTTGACTGGTCCTCTTTTAATTATGTCATCACCCTCTTCTTCTGTAATGGTTTAATGGCACCTGACTAGAGAATTAGCACCACCAACTGTTTATCTACATGAACCAAAAACTAATATTCACATAACAGTAGTGGATGGAAGCGCACATTAATTATCATTTTCTTTTGTCGATCTGGAATTCTGGGTGATTCCAACATTGCCTGAGCTGGTCAGTAATTTTAATCCCATCCTGAGCACGTATGTGGGTAATTTTTCACCCCCAGTAATAATTATAGCCACAATTACCTAGAGTTTTTTGGTGAACTCGCTGGACCTGCTGTAAACCTATCTTGGGTGTATCAAAAATTCTAGACAATGTCTATGTTGTAGTAGTGTCGGGGGAGTTGACTGGCTCCAGTGAATGCAGACTCTTCATTACCACTATATAAATATTATTCTATTTATTAGTTAAAAAATTATGTTTGGCACTGGGCCTCCTTTTTTTCTTCTTTATGGTGCACTTTCATTGACAGCACTGTGAATCTAGTTGTTTCAGCACAGACCTTTGGGATCATAAATATATGACACACATATAAACACAAACAAAGCTTCCTGTATACACTGTATGTTGCATTATTAAATAATGTTTACAGTCAAAGATTCCATTCTGTCCTCTTCCAATCTGTTTCATATGATTCAAGTTTAGTATCATCTGTCAGGCGCTTACTGTATTAATCCAACCAGACAGGTTGTTCAGGACACTAAAATAAACACATACATACATCCATACATTATTAAACAGACAGTGAGCCTCCTGTTCAGCAAGGCAAACTCAGCTATGGTTCAGTGGACAACTATAAAACTTCTCCTCCTCCAAATGACATGCCACAAGCCAGGCTGGTTGCCAGGCAGGCAGCTGGCATCAGCTGGCATCATTGTCTTTCATTGTGGTGAGAGGAGAAGGCCTGATAGGCTCTTTCTTCTCTGTCCTCTCAGTGTTCAGCTGCTCCACAAGCCCACACGTCTGTGTTAACACAACAAAGAGCCGAGAGCGGGACACACACAGGGGAGCAGTTAGGCTGGAGAAAAAACACTACATTCATTAGCTGCTGAGCTGCTCCACAAGAGAGACTATACAGTCGAGTGACTTGCTTAAAGGACAATTCCGGTTTATTACAACTTGGGTCTTTCATACAGGAGACTTGAGTCATAAGCGGAGCGTATTAGTGATGACAGAGAGGTTAGAGGCAACAGAAAGTTGTCCTCTTAAAGGGGCTCTCCACCGATTTTACACATGAAGTTCAGTCATGTGGAGTACTACTCAACCTGTGAAGACAGTTGTATAATGTTTTCTGTGGTTCTGGAAGGAGCAGTCCTAAGTTTCGAAAAAAATACCCATATGATGTCATAGTGATGTCATCAGGGTTATCTCGGCTTGGGCTTAAGACTTTGAATTTGTAACCGAAAGCCTGCATTACAAACTGTAGGTGTGAAGTTTGAGAAAAGTGGGCGCTTGGGAGTGGGTTGTGAGGGGGTTAGGTAAGAATCTTAGCACCCAATGGGTGTAAGTATGCACGGGCACAGGGGCTTACATATCTATCCATATGTCTAAATATTAAACAACAACTGGTGCAACAGCAGGAACATAGTGTCGCCCAACCTGGAGCTCCTGACCATCAAATGTCACCCTTTCCATCTTCCCCGGGAGTTCACCTCAGTCATCTTCAGTATGGTCTACATTCCACCACAGGCTGACACGGACACTGCCCTGTCTGAGCTGCATAATGCCCTCATTAGCTAACAAGCTAACCACAGAGATGAGGCCCTCATTGTGGCCGGGGATTTCAACAGCGCAAACCTGTAACGGGTGTTGCCTAACTTTCGCCAACACATCACATGCCCCACCAGGGGTGAATGGACTCTAGACCACCACTACTACACACAGTTCAAGGACGGGTACAAAGCGCAGTCTCTGCCTGCTTTTGGCAAATCCATCAGTCTCTAACTGTAGTATAAATATAGTAATATATATGAAATGCGAAGTTCTGGTTCAGCGGGAGGTCACGCGCTGGACCAATCAGGTCCAGTCTGACCAATCAGACGCTCTGAGTGATGCAGACTGGGACATATTCAAGCGCAGCCAATGACAATGACCAGTATATGACAGAAATACAGTAAGTCAGATACTGTATGTTAGCCAGGTTTGATCAGAGTATGTTTTTACTGCATTATTCTAACATCACATAACTTCACATAACATTTACTGTACATGCATTGAGTCAAAGCAGGTTACTGGACTGAGTGACTGCTCTGTAACCTTGAGGCTATGGGTGAGGCCCACTTCTCTGGAACACATATTTCCACACCCATGCACAAAAAGTATTAGCATATCTGTGCACCTGATTGCATACACAGAGAAAACTCCTACACTCCTGCAAGTTGTTTTATGTGTCTACATGCATGTGTGTATATGTCTAATTGTTGTAATGATACAGCAAAAGTATAAAAACATTTTTCAGTATATTCACCAGAAAATACAACAAATGTATCACATGTATCACATGTCTATTTGCCTTCATGTGATTTTATATTTTTAAAAAGCTTAGAAAAGCGTGTTTGTGACTGGGAGGTTGTTGGATCGATCCCCAGACTTTCAAGATTAATCTGGGTTGAGAAAAGTGAAGGAGCAGCACCTGCCTCCTCCTTAGTACTGTCACTGAAGTGCCCTTGAGCAAAGCCCTTACCCCCCCCAACTGCTCCAGTGGAGCTGCTCAGTGATCAACAGACCAGACTGACTGGGCAGCTTCCAGGTGCAAATGTGTGTGTGTGCGGCAGGGCATTCCTCTCACAGACACTCACAAAGTATCCTGGTTAGATTAAGGTAAAACAAAAAACAGTCTTCCTGGGCAGAAGGAAGAACCCAGCATACATGATTCAAGAGTAGATAAATAGAAATGCCATAAAACAAATTTGAGCTTTGTTGTTAACCTTCTTGAAAGAGATCATATTGATATCATCTTCAAATCATCTGCAATACAGTTAGCTAATTTTACAGAAAGTCTTGCTATAGACCTGGATACAAAAGAGAAATCCTGTTCAACATTGTAGATAGCATATAGCTTGTAAAGACATTTATGGTCACGATTAATCCTAATGACTTTGGTGATCCCGTGATTTGATGTTAGCATTAGCAACAACATTAGCATGTTGACATTATGGGGTGTAATGAGCATTGTAGCTTTGAGGGGCTTTTAGCAGGGCTAGACTATGTGTAGTGTGTTTTGTAATTCCACATATCACGAGAGAGAGAGAGAGAGAGAGAGAGA
>LKNJ01005515.1:0-22809 GCA_002120245.1 Maccullochella peelii
GGGCCTCAGAGCGCCATCTAGTGGCCCGCGAAGGCAGTGGTACTGCCAAATGGTGAGATTAAAATATACATATATATTATTTGTAATTTACAAAGCTAGTTGTTTTTTATATCTAAATGTGCTCAAGAAATCACAAATGAGTGGTAGTTTTGAGTTGAAAAGTGGGATTGTTACTAATGTTTAATAAGTAAAAAGAGTGAGAGGAAGATACTGTAGGAATAGAGAGTCTCATCTGTTTAAAAGTGGAAAGGATGAACTGGTTTCTGTCAGCGTTATTGATCTCCATGCTAATCTCTGTATAGAAAGACAAAGTGACATCTTTACCTACAAAAACCTTGTTAGTGTCCATGTTCACGTGTGAGATCTGATCCCTGTGTGAAGATAATCCATCTGTTTTAGTTGATGTGTAATTATGTGTGTTTATGTGCAGGAGCTGATCACAGCTTGGTACATCGGCTTCCTGTCTCTGATCCTGGCATCTTTCCTGGTCTACCTGGTGGAGAAGGACGACAACTCCATGGATGTGTCCAGCCATGAAAACCCCACCGCTCAGCCCAAACCGCAGGACTTCGACACCTACGCCGACGCCCTGTGGTGGGGGCTGGTACGTACATTACATTACGTTTCTGTATAGTGCTACCTCATAATCCACCTTTCTGAAAGACATGGGGGAAAAAAAAATAATAATAATTTATTTTTTTTTTTTTAAATAATAAATCCTTGTTCTTTCTCTGTAAATTAAACTTGGAGTCCTAATTAACAACTTTGCTTAAAGTTGTAATCCTTAAGATTACAACACGGCACATTGAGAGGAAATTACAGGATGGAAATACATTAAACGGCTGTCAAACATGGGGTCTGAGTTCAAGAAAATCTCAAAGATTATTGTACTTTAAAATTGTAATGATGTGCTTAAATGCACTGTTGTGAAACTCAACAAGCTATGATTGGTCATGTAGTCTGGCTTTAGGGGACTAAATCCATCCAGTCTTTCTGCAAAAGAACGTGGGAGATAAAAAAAAAAAAAAAAAAACCCCTCCATTTTATCCTGAGATTTAATCTGCTGCTGCCTCCTAAAAATCTTTTAACAACTTTTCTACATTCAAGTGACCAAATCTGCCAATGGCGTGAGATTATTAAGTACATTTCTAAAGTCCCTTTTTCTTGATAGCTGTTGTTTAATTAACAATAAGTCTCACATGTTGAATGTAAGACTAAATGCATTTTGCTATGAGGTTGTTTTTTCTTCTGTCAATTTGTAAATTGGATATCTTCAGAGTTCAGCGTGGATTTGGCTGCAGCTTCGGAGCGGGCAAACTTTGGCCAAATGATCAACTGATAACATTTTGGCTGTGATCCAAATCTGGGATTTCTGCCAAAAAACAATGAACAGTTTTTAGCCGCTAATTCTCTGCTGCATTCATGTCTCAAACTTCAAAGTCAGATGCTGAATGTCATATTTCCACTGTGAAAGACAAAAGATGAACACTGTTGGTGAGTCGGTAGCTTGTTGTAGAGTTGCCCAGTCCTTGGCAGAGCTTCAAGCTCTAATGAATGCCTTCTAGTCAGGGAAGCACTACACAGTTCTTCCAGCAGCATGGCCTCATTAAGGAGACCGTCCTTCAACCAGGAGGCCAGAGTTCAAGTTCTACGACCGCAAGCATCTGCCCCGCTTCAAGTGTCCTTGAGCAAGATACTCAATCGCCACCGGCTGCATGTTGTAGATGATGCTGTGACCCTTTGAAACGCTGAACTGCCCCTCAGTGGATCGATGCAGAGGTCGCAGAGCAGAGCAGAGGTCGCAGAGCAGAGCAGAGGTCGCAGAGCAGAGGTCGCAGAGCAGGGCTCACAGCCGAGTTCCTCAACAGAACTACTGTATGTTTCTGTAGAGGGAAGGATGCTGCCATTACTGCAGCTACAAATATCTCAAATATCAACAAATGTCTCACTTAATAATCCCTCAAACAGTCCTCGTCAACTCTCAGCAACATTGGAAACATTGAAAGAAAAGTTTAATCTTTCTTTGTCTCTTTTGCAGATCACGCTGACAACCATCGGTTACGGGGACAAAACCCCAAAAACCTGGGCTGGGAGACTGTTGGCCGGCACTTTTGCTCTGATCGGAGTGTCCTTCTTCGCTTTGCCTGCAGTGGGTATACTCTCCTGTACAGTTTCTATTAACTGCAGCAGCACTGAATTCTGAATAAATTTAACTCAACGCTGCTGCTGATTAGTTACAAATTAGTGTTGTACTTTTCGAAGTATTATTGTCGCATATATATCTGACTGTCACCTGTTTAAGTGGTGTTTGACGAGCGATCTGATGCTTGGGTTCCCGTCACGCCAGAAAGTCACAGAGCTAGCTAACTAGCAAGCAGCACCACCTGGTTGGACATAAAACAAAGCACATTGAAGAACACCATCCATTGAAACCAAAACACAGCTCTTTTGCACAGAAATCTTATTTTACCGCTGAAGAGCTGCATGGGACAACTATTAGCTAAAGAAATCAAGCTTCACCTATCACAAGCGAACCTTCTGATTGCGGTTTCATTCAGATTAACTGAACTCGGTGTAAAATGTTGGCAGTATTTAAAAAAGAAATGGTGATGTGACGATTTACATCAAAGCAACTATGTGTTGTTTCTGTGTAAGCCCTCACACCAGCGCCCATTTCCTGTTTCCAGAAAAGCAGCAAACCCATTGGCTCCTCAGATGGGGTCCTCGTTATTTCACCTTGACTGCTTCTTCTGTCTGTACAGAATCACATGCAGTGTGTGCTCGGAGCATCAAATGACGTGCATAAAAACACAGCTAGTGTCTTTTGCCCTTTACAGTGGGAACTGACACCTTGACCCTTGACAGACGAGGCCGTAAGAAGCTTACTTTAAGATGATTGTGTACGCGGCACTGAAATGTTAAGCCCCAGTGGTATTTATGCACAGTCAGCTCCGGGGGCAGCAGTGTTGGTGACAGTGTTTTGTGGCTGCAGGGGATCCTGGGTTCAGGCTTGGCTCTGAAGGTCCAGGAGCAGCACAGACAGAAGCACTTTGAGAAACGCAGACATCCAGCTGCCGGGCTCATCCAGGTGAGTCACTGCGGTCCAGCTGTGATATTTATGTCTTCTCCTGTACACTTGCAGAGGTTTAGGCTGCAAGAACTGTAGATCAAACTGAATCACACAGTTAATATCAAAGTGCCAATTTTAACTTTCTGTCACTGTTTCTTTCAAGTCTGCCTGGCGATATTATTCCACCAATCCGATCAGAGAAGACCTTATTGCCACGTGGAGATTTTATGAAACTGTCATCTCTCTTCCCTGTTTCAGGTAAGTAACACGAAATGTAAAAAATAAAAATAAAAATCATACCAAAATGGCATGCCATGGATGGGCCTGTTTCATAGCCCTCCACACACACAACTGTACGTTTACATAAAGTACCTGAACATGAAGTATGTTTTGTTTATTCTTTTGTTCCAGTATTAATTTATATTCATACACCAGTCATGAGTTTTGTTCAGACTTTTCTTTTTCTTTAGTTTGCATGCTTATCATTAACCTGAGCCGAAGTCTGAGGCCCCGCCCCCTACAGTCGGTGCATTTTTCAGATGTGCTGTTCATGTTTAAGTTGTAGCTTTTTGAAATGGACCTCATGGAGATGACAGTAGTCATTTGACGTGTGTCTAAATTAAGGTGTTAGAGCTTAAACATCCTTTAACAATCACTAAAATCCAATCATTTGGGAGAAATTTGGTCAGTTAGACGCGGTGTTCGGATTACCATGACGGCTCACGGTAATCTTCACGTTGGACAAAGTGCCTCTGTAAATGTGTGTATCCCTTCGAAAAGTCAAAATATTTGCAAAAACTCTTCTAAATATTCTAGAAGAAGAACATTTCTGTTATTTTGCTGGTTGGGTGATCATGTTTTAAAACCGGTACTTTGGAAAGTAGAGATTGGTCAGAGTCAAAAGAGGTGGAAACGAGGATGAAACGATATACGACCTGAAAGTATTTATGTATAAACATTTACAGAATACAGTGAGTCTACGTTGGCGTGTAACTTTGTTAACTTTGTCCTTTTCCCCCTCTCTCCATCCAAAGGAAGGATCACTTGGAGGCCATGGCGAGGTAGGTCACTGTTGTTTGATCTCCAGCAGAGGCTCTGTAAATCACACAGAGCTGGGCCCAGAGTCTCTCTGATGGTGCTTTAATTAGCCATACATGCTGGAAGGCTAATGAAGGTTTCCTAGAATATCTCCCCCCCCCCCGTCCGCTTTTAAATAGCTTCCTGTATTAATTCACAAGTCAAATAAATCTCTGGGCTAATGACTGTGGTAAATATGTGAATGGTGATATGAAACTCCCACTTGCCCCGCTCTGTAATAGTGCTGCCTTCCACATGAGCTGCTTTGATGACATTTATGCTGAGAGATTTTTTTAGAAGCCTATTAGTGAGCCCATTAGTTATGTTTCAATTATGAATGACAGTTTAGATCGAGTACTTAGGGCCCGAGATGGGATCTTTGGGTTTCTCCGTCGTGTGGAGGGATATTAACGAGTCTCAAAACATGTCACAAAGATCTCACTAAGGATGTTTGATCTGTGGAAGAAATGAGTTGCTGAAATGATGCATTAATCAATACACAGTGATGTTTGGTACCCCTCAGGGTAACTACATGTTAAGCCCGGTACAGACCAAAAGATTCGCGAAACCTGCCAGTTTACACCAACATGTCTGAAAATAAAGATAGTGAGATACTTGCTACAGCTACATTTCTAGTGTTGATGAAACGGCGAAAACATAAACAAACGAGTGGGTTGAGATGACCGGCTGACGTCCCTCACTCGACAAGCTGAGTCGCAGGCGACGCCATCAGCCGGCTCGAGTCGAGCTGAGACGGGCCGGATCGCACCGCTGCAACGCTCCAAAACGGTTTCGTCCCGTCGCAAATCTTTGGTCTGAAGTGGCCTTCAGACAGTCAGCTGATGTTCCTTCCCAGAGGAACTTTAAATGCAGCTCGAAGCAGCGATAGGACACATTTTTGTTGGGTTTCATGGGGATCAACCCTGTGACCTGGGAGTTACAGGACAGTCTCTCTAAAACAAAACATTACACTCTGTCTGCTGTTGCCTACTGCATTTGGGAAAAGCTGTGGATATATAGTAATGAGGTAAACTGCACTGGACTGTGTCTGTCTAAAGGCCAGACAGAACATCATTTCTTTGTCCTGTCTTGGTTTTGCATCACTACAGAACCACAACAGCAGGACATGATTTTGTTTTAAAAATGTTGGTTTTTAAAACAACCGGAAACCGACACACGTCGATCTACACAGTGTGCTGCATAATCTGGACACCGAAGCAACAGCATCTGACAAAAGACAAAAAACAAAACCAAACTGAGACAAAAACAGTGGAAATGAAAATAAAAACAGGAAAACATCAGTGTGGCCCTATTAAAGATCCAGCTATAACCTGAACTGGAAAGGGAACGAACTTCCTGAGGTGTCTCTCTCCCTCCCCCCCTCCATGTCGGGCTGTTGGACCGTCCCGCTCGTAACAGCCTCATTACACTGGAGCGTTCTGCTCCGACGCCTCCTGGCCTCCACTGAGCTGCCATGTTCAACATGCTGGATCAAGTTACTGCTGCTAAAAGCTACTGAGCAGCAACAACAGGAGCCCTGATACACAAGCTGATAGAGAGGAGGCGAGTTCAGTTCACTTATTGCAGTGTTGTTTGTTTTATAGGCTGACCTTAAAGGGTCAGTTCACTCAAATGACCAAAAAACATGTAGTGGTCTCAATCCATGTACCTAGTTTTGGTTTTATTTGTCCAGGTTCTGAGATATTTGTCTCTGAGACGTCAGCTTTCATCCCAAAACAGGACATTTAAATTTAGTGTGTGAGGAGAACATTGAAAGGTCATTTTGAGGCACGGTGCTTCATGCTGACATCAAAAATAAAGGAGAGTAGTAGTTAGAAACCCGAATTTCAGATTTCCCACAGCTGTGCAAAAATAAATTGGCAACATACAGAGACCATAAAGTACAAAAAAGTGCAGTACTTAACTAGTTACTTGTGCTATTTAGCATGAAGAAAACAGACAGAAGAATAAAGAATAGAGGTGGGGGAGGGAAGAAGGATGGAGGATGTGGAGAGGGAGAAACAAAGGTAGAAAATAAAAACAGAGAGGTGGAGAGAGTTTTAAGCCCTTTGTAGGATCAGTGGCTGGGAAATTAGCAGTCTGACATTATCTTGTGGCTCTGAGCCGTGTCCAAGAGGCTGATAAGCTACTTACTGTGTGTGTGTGTGTGTGTGTGTGTGTGTGTTTCACTTCTCTGAGTGATATTAGACCTTTTATCTGACTTATCCAGTGGTATTGTGTGGTCTATTCAACACAACACTGAGAGAAAATTATAGCTGAGATATCTGAGAGTCAATTTTGTGCGTGTGTGTGTGCACGGTCTTGTTGGAGTGAGGACAGTGTTACCAAAATGAGGTCAGCCCTCTAGAGTTGGTTTAGGACCTCTTTTATTTTTTATTTTATTTTTTTTTTACAGTACATAACATCAACAACCAGAAAAATAGGAACCCTTTGATTTACTGTAATACAATCCATGACGACCTCTATGAAGATTAGTTGTTGATACTTTTATAATGTTGATGATTCGACTTCATGGTCATTTTAGAGTCTCTAGTTAGTTAGTGTTGTTGTAGTGAATTGTATTGTGTTAAAATTAGTTTTTAGCCCATTGGTTCCTATTTAAGACTGGAAATCTTTAACACAAACAGGAGGAAATGGTGCATTTGTTGGGGACTATTTTCAGCAGCGGATGAATCCACATTTGGTGCTCTAGTGAGTATTTGGGGCAGCAGGACGGTGTGTAAATAAACTACAGTGTGGGTTTAGGAGTTGACATTTTATTTAGGAGTCAATGTTAATGTAGTTTAGTTTTCATCATCTCCATCAATAATAATATTGCACTCACCAAGTTAATATCTGAGATCTGGGAACATGATGACATCTCTAAAAAGAAGCCTGATGGGTGAAGAAACACGAGCAGTCGGGTCAGAAACAAACCAACAGGTTAGACAAACTTGTTTTGAAGAGAAAACAGTGTCTGCTGTAAACATCCATCACAGTTTGCAGACCACCTTCCTGCTTCAGCTTTGACCGGCCATATTTACTGTAGTTGCAATGAGGGATTAATACCAACATTTCAGGTGCGCTCACTTTCAGTTTGACCTCCGAATAAAGTGGTTTAGATCATCTGGAGAAGCTGATGGTTTGTTTCCAAGCTGTCGTCTCGAGTTTCCCAGATGTTTCCAGATCTCAGGATTTAACTTGGTGAGAACAATTTTATCACAACAGCTTGAAACGAAGTTATAGTAGTAATAAGGTGGAATTATCCTTTAATATTATCACTGCAGGTTTGTGCAGGTATAGTAAGCCTGTGTGTGTGTGTTTCTTGGGAAGGCAGAGCTGTGGGAGATGAGGAGCATTATTTTTTCCTGTTGTGTTGCCTCGTTTACAGAGAGCCACAAGATAATCGCATGTAATTTTCCGCCTTTTATTCGGTCGAGAAGCAGTCAGAAAGAGATTCTCTCTTCCTTTAAAACTTCCTATTCTGCAGCCTCTCAGCGCCGTAATCTGCCGTCGCTATTCTGCACCGAGGCCACATAGAGGCTCATATTGTGTGTCTGCTGTGGGAGCAAAGTCACTGAGAACGCTCCACGTTTCAGAGGCCCCGTTCAGGCTGTTGCCGGCTCCGGTTACCCCGCCTCTCTGCCTCTTCCAAGGCACACAGGAGTCTTATTTTACCCAGGGAGCTCTCGTCTTTGTGCTGCCAAATATTGTCAGCCGTTGGACAATAAAGAGACCAATCTCGTCGCAGCTCTTTGAGGCTTCCTTCTGCCAGGAGAGCAGCATTGTTGCGTTGCGGCAGCAGACCATGAACTCCTCTGTGAGAGGAAAGTCAGACTCAAGGAAGGTTGTTGTTGACACTAGAAGGAGGATTCCTTTAGAAGATGCTGGTGTCATTTGGTCCGGAACACAAAAATGCCCCATTTTGCAGGTCCAAAGGCTTAATTTGATAGAAATAGGTTTTTAAAAAATGTTTTTTAGATGTCTAGGTTACACATTACTGTGTTTTCAGCAGGATTTCAGTGACTACGTTTCAAGTGCTAACTACATCTTGAAATAGTCTTTGAAAATGTGTTCAAAAGCTTTAGAGCTACCTTAAAGAAAGTATGTTTCTGAGAAGTTGTGTGTGTACAGCAGCTCAAAGATCTGTTGAAATATCTTAAAGAAATAGTTGCAGCCAAAATTGATGATTCTCGTATCACCTACAGACTGTAAGAAAACATGGACACAGCGTCTGTAACTTCACCTCTGTGGAGCTATTTGAAGCCTGGATTTTGGTTTTATCATTTGCAAGCATCTTTATCAAAATCTAAATTTGGGAACAACTTCACCCAAGGTCTTGCACACAGTAAAGTCTAATGGTGCATAACATAAACAACTCTTCACTGAGAAGGGACCTGAAACCCCTCAAACTGTTGGTGACTTGTAATGACAAGAAAAGACAATTCAGTCTGTAGACCTTCATCGGGTATGATTTGACGGACCGTGATGTCCTTACTAAATAAAGCCAGTTTGAGTGACCGACTGTGTGCGGGGTGTCCCTCGACAAATCTAAATTTGGGAGCTTGGGCACAGCTGAGGTGGGATCAGTCAAGCAAACATCTCCCCAAAGCTGCGCCTCTTTAACCCTTAATATCGTCATAATAAAACAATAAGTTTCAACATTGCCAACAGGACACATGTTTCAAGAAGTGACATTAACTATTTGGGCCAAAACATGTTGATCGATATTGTTTTTAAGAGATAAGTTTGAAATTGGAGGAACTGTGTCAAAAGTCTTTAAACATTCAGTCTTGCTGCTTGCCACTTGGTATATTACATGACTTCCTCATGCTCCATATTCTATCTCTTCTCTCTTTTCTTCCATTTCAGCCAAAAACTGAGTTTACTCGAGCGTGTTCGTCTTCCCAATGCACGGCCATCAATTGGGACGGGCAAGAAGCTCGCAGGTAACGCCGACTCCATCGAGGAAAGTCCCTCCAAGGAGCCAAAACCTGCTGGTTTCAGTAACCGGGAACGCTTCCGCACCGCCTTCCGCATGAAGGCCTACACACTCCGCCAGAGCTCTGAAGGTATGGAAATAAAGGCCACGGTCATGAAGATAAAAGGTTTAGGTGTGGTCTGTAAGATTCAATTTATGACTGTGGGCACTGGGCCTGGACCGCATGGCTATCATCGTATTAACTGTCTATGGTTTGCTAATGCACAATTCTTGTTCAGTCAGTGTTTCTTTCTTCGTCAGATGCCGGAGCCCTGGCAGACCCAGCCTTAGAGGAGCGGGGCTTCCCCCCAGACATCCTCATGGAGGAGATGATCCCCACACTGAAACTGGTCATCAGGGCAGTCAGGTCAGAAACTTTAAAAAGCTTAAAAAGTATGGGTGTTGGATGCCACCTCAGTCATTACAGCCGGGTGAGCAGTGGAAACCAGAGAGTGTAGACAGACCTCACTCATGCTTACAGTGTGCTGGTAAATCTATAGGCCACACTGCTGACATAATGCAGGAATTCAATCTAGTGTGAGGGCCTGTGAGATGAGTGATTAACCCTGTGAAAGTGCTGCTTCCTTCCACACCATTATTTCAGGGCTGAATGGGTCTCTGAATGAGATGTTCAGACCTGGAGGGTTTTAGTTTCAGGACCAAAGACTTTCTGCCAAACACTGAAGCTCGTGCAGCAGCCGCTGACTCGGGTTCAAGTCAGCCCAAAGTGGGAGTTCTGTGGGACAAAAGAAGGAGCTCAGTGGGTGGCAGGGTGGACTCAGTTAAAAGTTAAAGATGGCTTTCAAAGAACTGAAAGATACCAGGTTTGATCTCAGGTACAATCAGCAAGAGTTATCTGGTGAGTGCACACCAAAGACTTGTCATTTATCCCAGATACAAACATGTAAAGTGTGAATTCCTACTTGCCCTTTAATAATCGCTGACGTTGGTTAACAAATATCAGGTAGATGGCCAATGCTGGAGCCAGGTGCTGGTTTAACAAAGGTAGATTTGGGCGTACACTGGAAAGGTTTGCAGCTCAGCATGAAGTGGATGGGAGGAAGGTAAGCCGCTCCGAATCTGAGGCCATGTTACTATGTTAAAAAGGTGGATTGCTCATCCCGGGTTGGAAGTGGGTTTCTGCCCCAAGTGAAGGAATTTGTGTCTCTTTGGGTCTTGCTCATGAATGACAGTTAGATGGAGCACGAGAACGACGCCTGTTGTGGTGTTGAGGGAGTTTTATCCATTTTCCAGTTTAATTACATTCCAACTCTCAACTGTGCTCATGAGCTTTGGGTAATGACCGAAAGAATTAGATCACAGATACCAGCAGCCAAAATGAGTGTCCTTCGTAGCGTGGTTGGGCTCACCCATAGAGATATGGCATCTTTAGACATCCAGAAGGACCTCAGAGTGTCAAAATCAAAGTATTTATGAGCAGCTCACAGCTGCAGCCAGGAAGAGCTGGTGGACATGGCCAGGGAGAGGAATGTCTGGGCTACCTTACTTAGGAGGCCTGGACCAGGATAAGCGGCCGTAAATGGATAGATAAAGATTTGAATTGTGGCTTAGATTAAAGAAATAATGTTTTGGTCCAAGCAAGTTAAATGCTCAGATCTTGGGGCGTGCCAACATAATTATAACAGTCACAACATGGCAGGAACAAGAGTCATCAAACGATAAAACAGGTTATATAAACTTATTATTTGTAGATGTTGAAATGATGGTTATCATCCCTAATTGCTTAGGAAAACTGCACATGCACAACAATGGTAAGTACAGTAGTTGAACAAAGTTGAACCAGACAGTGGCTCTGCAACATCTGATTTTGACCACAGAGAGAGCTGCTATTGTTTTCCAAGTTTGATCAAATAGATTCTGCCACTTTAATGTCCAAAATGTTGAATTTAAACTCTTTGTCTTGCAGGATCATGCAGTTCCTCTTGAACAAGAAGCGGTTTAAGGAAACTCTGAGGCCTTACGACGTCAAAGACGTGATTGAGCAGTACTCTGCCGGACACCTGGACATGCTCTGTAGAATTAAATACCTCCAGACAAGGTCAGCAACGACACTACAGATGAGTCAGTTTGAGTGAAGCGAATATCTCCTCTTTTTCAAGCTCATCCTGTTTCTCTTCCTTTAAGGATCGACATGATTCTTGCCCCTGGACCCCCGCTCACCCCCAAACAAAAGAAAACTCAGAAAACGCCCTTTGCCTACCCGCCCAATCAGTCACCCAGGTACTGTCACGCTGTTTATAGTCTTATCATAGTTATAAGATTACATTGAATTTATCTTGGTTACGTCTTCGTCTTGTTCTTCCTATCTTGTAGTACAATATATATTCGAGTAGTCTGTAAAGTAAGTTCTTTATTTTAAAGCAGTTGCTCTGTGCAGGTGAATCTTCTGTTCATGTCCCCCTAACAAATATTTGTGCAGTCCACGTCTACTCAGTGTCCCTGTGTTCCAGGCATGACTCCTACCTAGCCAAAGCCGCCTCCATGCCAGATGCCGAAGACCAAAGCATGATGGGTAGATTTGTCAGAGTGGAGAGACAGGTGAGGATTAGACTGCAAGCTCCTTGTGTGAAATGCTTAAATGAGTAATGGAGTTCCCAACATTTCAGATGTACTAGTACATCTGAAATATTTGTACCTGATCCAAAATGGACTTTGTTACCTGAAAGTCACCATGACCAATTACAAACTTTACAGCGCTGACCTTTGATGGTAGGGGGAGCTGGAGAGTCCAAAATGGAGGAAGGTATAGTATTAGTAGTACTGAATACATTTTGCTGTGTTGCTTTTGGGTGTGACCAAACCCTTATCCTGAACCTACCACTGACAGCAGATTTATTTAACCCATCATACAACCGTCGTGGGATCAGAAGCCTGTTACCTTATCCTAACCCTTGTAGCAAATGATTTTAATAGAAATTGTTCATCATCAGTCTGTGTTGCTGATGTAATGTGTCTCTGTCTCAGGTGGAGGACATGGAGAAGAAGTTGGACTTCCTGGTGGACATGCACATCCAGCACACTGAGCACCTGCAGGTGGACTCTGCCGGCGCCGCCCACATGACCCTGGAGACCTGCGACCCTACGGGGAACGGAGAGATCCGTCGGGTTTTCTTCAACTACGCTGAGGCGTTCCCGCACATGTCGTACCAGATGCCTGTCAGCAAGGTGAATCCGTATTACGGAAGAGGAGGTGGAGAGGGGACAGTGTTGGCCAGTGGAAGCCACGTACCTTCAGACCATCAACCCCCACCGTCACACCAACGCCACCCTCCACCTGCCATCCCCACCTACACCGAGCGTCCCACAGTGTTGCCCATCAGCTCTCTGCAGGACTTGTCAGTGGGACTGGGCAGGACCACAGGGGGGCGGGGGGGAGACTCGCCACTCTCCATGCTATCGGTGAACCATGAGGAGCTTGAGCGCTCGCCCAGCGGGTTCAGCATCTCTGGGGAGCGGGAGGGGGAGGAAGGGGAGGACTTGTCGATGGGGGCCGGGGTGGCGACTGGGGACGCCAGCTGGACGAGACCCAGACCGAGCTACCTGGCGGAGGGGGAGACAGACACGGACACGGACCCCTTTACACCCAGCGGGGGGCCCCTGCCGCTCTCCTCCACGGGGGAGGGATTTGGCGACGCTGTGTGGAACACACCGCCCTGAGAGGCGTTCGAGTGACCACACAGAAATCCACAACTCTGAGTTAAGACCTTAAATCCAACCCATGCCTCTAAACCCAAATTAGTTTGGGTCAAAGCCACACCTCTGGACCAAACCATTTGGAGGAAAGTTGGGTCTAATCCGCCTTGATGCTGCGAGGTCGTGAGCGAGGTCATCGACCTTTAGAGGCCGCCGCTGATCTCATCAACTGAACGCCGTCCACACAGAGAGCCATGGCTTCGAGACTGCCCCCCCTCACCCCCCCCCAAAAAGGGAAACCAGACAGTTTGTAAAGTAAAACTCTGTACAGCGCACTCTTCGCAAAATTTAGCTAAAATAAAAAAGAACATTAATATACATACTATATACACCCAAAAGCTTTATCGCTGCAAAGCCAACCGCACTGCATGTAACGCATGCGATTTTTTGTGTAGACACTGCAAAGTTCAGCATATCAGGAAACGGAAAAAGCGATTGAATGGATACATATACTTGCTATGCCATTTTGTAACACTTATTTTTTTATATGAATACATTTTCATTGTTTTTTGCATGGTCTGCATGATAATGCACCATTCTAGGGGCGACTGTTGGAGGGTGAAACTGGAACCAAAAGTCTCCCGTCTCTTTGTTTTGTTTGTCGTTTGGTGAGCGTGTGAATGTGTGTGAATGAGAGAAGGAGGGACTTGGGTAACAAAACACTGGTTAGTTGCTGGCAGCCATTTCTGTTTTTCTCACGTGCTGTAAATTCTCTGAGGATCTGTTCTGTCGAGGAACCAGAACTTCTGATCCCGTCACTTTGTTTTCACGCCACTGTGCTCTTGAGTTGTATGTCACCACTTTATGCATACAAACTTTCCAGTTGAAAAAAAAATGAAAAATTCGACAGAATTTGAAACACTAAATCTCTGCTGCTTTGTTGGCACATGAATTCAGGGATATAAACCACCTCTACGTCTTTAATTTACAAAGGTTGCTGAGCGTCTTGACTGCGGAGTTCAGGTCATCACTGCTTGAAAAGGATATTACCTGACGATCAAATGATTTATATATAAAGGCTACAATTCCTAACCCGCGCACTAACTCAATACCTACATAAAAGAAACATTAGGATCATTACTTTCTCACATATTAGTTATATGTGCCAAACTCCACCACTTGGCACCTGAATAGAACCATACAATCACAAAAAATTCTGGATTTGAATATATCGTTCAAACTTGGCCCAAAACAACTGGAAATGTTGTGATTAACCACGATTACTGCAGATACAGAGTTGAATTCATGAATACGAAACCACAGTCTCATCAGTAGTAAGTTGTCAAATGTCCGGAGGTTCTTAAATACGAGGACAAATGACAAAAAATTATCTTCATTAAACATTTTTAAGGACTTTCTACTGCAAAGAAACAATAAATTCAGTTTAGTCCATGATAAAGGAAACGTGTATAGCTCCGTCTGCAGCTCAAAGTCCTCTAGTTATCATTGTCACAGATCTGTTTTCTAACAATAAATTCTGCACTGAGCTGCTTTTGTTTCTCTTTAAATCTTGACCATATGGACGTGTGCTTCGTCAAAAGTCACATTCGACGACGTGCCACCACCTCATGACCCCTCAAATTAGAGTTTTTAAAGCCCTATTTGCACTGGACAGTTATTACCCGAGTTCCTGCCAATGTGTTTAACGACAGTAGAGGCCATCTGTGTTTTTAATCCCCCGTGCCATCATTTCCCCAAACACACTATAACTGCAATGATAATTACATTGAGTAGTTATGTTTTGAGTACAAAATCAGGACCCTGATCCACCTACTCACACCGTATATAATCCTCTAATTTGAAGAGGGAATTCGTAAATCACTCCAGGTAATTATAGTCCTGATGAAGTGCTGTACACGATGAGGAAATTAAAAGAACATTGAGCTGCAAATCACTCATCTGAGGTAGTTGCAATAAATGTGTCCAGGAGCCAGTGTTTGGACATAACACTTGCCACAGCTCAACATCGCTCAATATCAGCATCAGACATCCAAAAATCAATTGTTTGCAAATTGGCAGAAAACCCTGCAGCAGAAACGCAGCCTGAAGTTTACAAAAATGAATTCCCTTTCTCTCCTGTCCAACAACCCGTCTTTATAGCAACGCTAAAGGAAAAGATGCAACTTCATAATGTGCTTTATTTACCTAAATGTCCTCTCAACAATCACAAATTACTGTACAGTTCACTGCTGCACTGCGAGCAACTCGAATGTCCAGTTATGATCACAAACTCACTAAGCAACGACACCACAGGAGGGACATGTAGAAATACTAGCGAGCGACTGGCTGCGAAGGCCGAGGTTTCTGATGAACACGAGCCTGAGCACCACTTACTGAAACAAAAAGAGCTTTACAGAAGATCACACGAAGGCCTAAACAGCATTTACTACTTTAGATTTAGGACCACACAGATACTGAATGTAATATTTGACAACCAACTATATCTACACACATGGATTATTACACAGTTATAGCATGTTAAAGCACCTTCAGAGTCTTCCACATCGGGCTTCAACAGGAAATGCTTCTGTAGTTTACTGTAAGCTGCTTCGAGTGTAATCACACCTACTTTGTACTCATTTTTGTAACTGGTTTGCAGCAGAAAGTCAAATGGTTATTCAGCCAACAACAACCAGACAACAGTGACGAGTACAAACCAGTCTTGCAACGCCTCGTTCAAACAAGCTAACCATAGCTCAAAACTAAAGTCACATGAGTCACATGTAGGTTGTTCACTGGATACAGTTTTGGTATCCTGTCATGCTACGAGAGAAAGATTTCAGCAGTCATGTGGGTCAAAACAGATTTAGAGTCCGCAAACTGCGATGGGATGGCGTTCATACCAGCAGGGGGAGCTGCTCGCCGTCGGTTCAGATTTCGTGCTCCCGCCGAACACTGATCAGAACATGATTGGCGTGAATGCTCCCTCAGACCAGGTGCCCACTAGATCTGTTGGCTTGACAGGAAATTAACCAACATTATCGTGAATTTCCTTTTTTTTTTAATTTTTTTTATTTTTTAACCATGGCTGCTTATCAAAGGGAAAAAGAGAAGCTGTGTTCAAACTGTCTATTTTTTAAAGTTATCTGAAGTCATCATTTAGTCGTGGTTACTTGCAGTTTAACATACGTTGAGGAGAAATCTGAAATGGTGGTTAAACTACGTTTGAGTTGCCCTGGATACGTCATCCAGACCTGCGGTCATGCACTGGATGAACTTGATGCTCAAATGATGTGACGCCTGTTGAGTGAGTTCAACCCCCAGGAAGTGCGCCGGGCTATGAAGCCAATTTGACATAGTGGCCAAACCGTGTAATTACAACCATGCTGGCCCCAAAAAGACTTTTTCCCATAGACTCCCATAGAAAGAGACATCTGTAAATCAGCACATCTTTTTATTTTTTTTTCTAGCCAACACTTAAATAGCCCTTATTTAAATCATTATGTCCTAAAAGTTGTAAAATCCAGAGTCACAGAGCGAGACCAAGCCTTTGGGAGGCGGGGTTAAAGGAAACGCTAGTGCGCTCGCTCTGTGGACCGTGCGATGCAGAAGATCCGGGTCATTTTATACTCGGGAAGTCAGACTTTTTTGGCTTCATGTTCATGCACCACTGAGCAACAACTCCAACGCTGCATCCAGTTCTCTTTGTACATCCATGGTTCTACCATAGATGTATAAAGAGGACAATGCAGAGACAGAAACATTATCTGAATTGTCCGGATGTGGCAAACTCCACCCACATGGTGCTCCAAGCTTTGTTTGCAGCTCAGGTTGAAGCCCGGTGTGGAGGCAGCTGCAGTCTGAGAGACGAACAAGGTGAACCAAACACTTCTTCTTATCTATTAATCTTACTGTATTACAATTACTATTATCTTCTGCTACTGAAGCCCATTCACTTATATATTATAAAAATAAATGATCTTAGAAAGCAGACACAAATTGTCACCACATATAGATATAAAGATCATAACATGATGATATATCCCTGTAGACGTTCATTCATTGTGCCTCTGAAGCAAGAAACATCCTTCAGAATGACTCCACATCGTCATTCTGTATTTAGTGTTTCAGTGCCACTTCATCTCACCACATCAAACACACCACACAGGATTTATGAATGTGAACTCGGTTTCCTTCTGTAGTCATTTGTCTTTTCTTGCTTTTGTAAAATGCTGTTTTGTAGCTTTGCGGTGCTTTGGGCTCATTCTCTGAATTCAGACTCGACACGACTTCAGCTGCACAGAAATGTAAAGGTTGTAATGTTTCACTTCTCGTTTATTTCTTTTTTTGTATGGGCTTAAAGTTAAACTGCTGTGTCCTTTAACGTCTCAGCGTCAGAAAGAACTCGCTCTCCATTGACCTCCAGTGTTTTTGTTGCCATCAAGTTATTTACAGAAAAAAGTTGCTTCCATTCAAAATTTAAACCCTTATTGCTTCCTTTCTAAATTTACAGGCATGTATCAGTTTAAGAACTTCACTGGAAATAATTATATAACAGCATTGTTTTATTTACATGGCAAATTACTGTTAAAATTAACATTTTGTTTGTTTAAAAAATTGTCTTCCAAGACACGAAGATACACTGGGGAAAAGCGATGCTAGCAAACAGTTGACCTGTGTCATGAAATTGAAATTTTTCAGATTATTATTTAACACATAAACCTGAAGTTATTCTTCTCATGAATGAAAAGATTACAAAAAACAAAGTGTAGTGTTCATTAGGTTACACAGAACAACGGCACAGTCTCCTTTTTAACAAGTAATTTTGTCTAAAATTAAGTTTTACTTTATTTCCTTAAAATCAATAAACAAAATCTGCCAGCTGTGTGAGATTATTTCAGTACAAATCAACACGTTTCATCAATTTAAGAGTTATTATCTTCATATAAGCACAGTAATCTGCCTCTTTATTTCAAGACACTGATTCTCAATTATTATTTTTATTTCCCTAAAACTTGAATCATCTCATTGGGACCTAATTTAGTCTCGTTTTGAAACCTGAATATGAGACTCGTTGACTTGGTAAGACAAGTGTGGGAGTGCTAGCATTACTTTTTCCAGTGTAACACTGATTCTAATTTAATTTAATTTTCTGTCCACGTGAGTTTTGTTAATTAAATGACATTTTGTGTGTTATGTAGTTTATACTGTATTATTTTCCTGTGAAGGCTTTGTGCTGTTTGCCACTCTAAAACTCTACTTTGCTAATTTCCTCCAGTGACGTCTTTTATATCAAACCTCTCTACTGCAGGCAGACGGTGAGCTGGTGAACTGAAAAGCAATTCAAACTGAAATTCACTTGTTTTAAGCACAATTATTCACTTGTGTCTGATGAAAACAAGCGTGTTACAAGAAAAAAAACAAGTGGAATTAGATCAAATCTTTGCCTTTGTGTTGCAGATCTGTTGGGGAGGTTTTAATCAGCTGAGGAGGTCACTGGAGGATTTAGACATTTACCTTCCTCCTCCAGTAATTACTGCAGTGATGGCTTTGTCTGATCTTTCTGAATCACTTGTGTGTTGATGTAGGAAAAGAAACTGTTTAGAGAAGAGAAACCACAGAGAATACTGTCCAAACATGGCTGATCTTGTCTGACGTCCCCAGGCATCAGTAAGTAGCACAGAATTTAGTCCCTTTAACTTTTAATTTGACAGTCAGCACTTTGCTGTTTTGTATTTTCGCTGACGTGTTCAACGCTCTGCCACTTTGACATTGTGAATATTTTCCAAAAGTCAGAATCTGCCCTAACCATGCCATGCACTGGTGCATTCAAGAACCAGGTTTCCCATTTTAAATATCTTAATACACCATTTTAGCCTTTTAATGTTCTTTGGTTTGAACTATAAGAGGTGCTGTTGTATTAATTAGAAACCAATCCTTCTTTGTGGGATATTCTCCCATGATTTGGTCTAATTTTTTTTTTTTTTTACTAAACCTTTTTTTAAGAGTACACTCCCTGATTGGGTTGTAGCGCCGAAGTTTAAACTGCCTGGAGTTTCAATTAAATGTTGGTTTTTGGACACTAAAATCATGGGAGTGTATCTTTATCCTCTGGTACCAGTTACTAGTTGTCGACTCGTGAGGACAGTTTCACAAAATATTTAGTTAAGTTCATATCTTCCCTGTGAGCAGAGGTCGTTCTCGCAGTGGAGACTCTTGACACTGGTTCAAAGTTGTAGCAGCCATTTGCACTTTTTATCCTTCAGCAGTCTTGCAGGCGATTCTCTTCTGAATGTAGAAACAACACACAAGAAGCTCAAAAAGTGCAGCAGGAAATATTTATTTCACTTCTACATACAGTATCACATGTTGGTACTGTTTTTCTCCTGATGGATTAAATCCCTAAATGAAGCATGTCTGTACTTAAAACAAGAATTGTCAACACATTTCCGCCCTCTAACATGTGTCATTTATTTTCTGATTTGATTTGATTCTGAAAGAAAAGGAGCACTTAATGGCGTCCGTGTAGTCAAGAGGGCAATACTGCTTGCTGCGATTATTCTGTTAAGTATGGTTGTACTCACTGTAACTGCATACCAAGCAATGCACTGATCCACACACTCATAACCTGTAATTTTATGGATATTTTAATTGCTATGAATTATTTGTGCCTTGGCCTTTTACAGTACAGTTCTTTTAAAATGTAATTTTTTTTTTTTAATTTGGTCATGCTTTTCTCGCTGCAGTGCTGTCAAAATGCAGCGCAAAGCTGTTGGTAACATCCGCGTGGAAGGCTGCATTTACACAGACACAACAAGAATATCTGACATGTTTACATTTTTTCAAACAGACACAATCTTCAGACGGAAAACAACACATTTTCAAACCGCTGCGCAGTTTTTAGAAGGTGTGTTTTCTCTCTATTGATGCAGCTAGGCTAGCAGTTTCCCCCTAGCTTTCAGTCTTTGTGCTAAGCTAGGCTAAACACGTCCTAGACGTATCTCTGTACTGCACACACAGAGATGAAACTGATACCCAAATCTCAGCTGGTGCCATGTGGAGATCCACAGGAGAACTTGTGAAGACGTCTGACACCGTATTTCCTCAAATAGTGACCGGGGCCTTTATTTACCTGAACAGCAGAAGGTACCAGGCCTTTATCTGAAGCAGGCTTGTATTAGAGGCAGGCCTTTATTTCTAATTCCCTCTGTTTGAGAAGTATAAGTGGTCATATTTTAGTACGAAGCCTCGTTTTGATCCACTCCCGTTTGCCCTGTTAAAGTTACTGCATTAAGCTGTTACTGAACACTTCCTGTATCAGTTTCAAATTAAAAGCCCTCTAGCGTTTCAGTGGACAGAAACCCTTACCCACAACTTCTTAACAAGGCTTTTATTGTGAAACATTTGCAGGAAACGTGTTGTGGAAAATCTTGTGCCACAATAACACTGTAGATGAGTAATCCAGAACAACAGTGTTGAAAATAGCTGGATTATATTGTTGACCGTTACTGGAGCTCTGGCATTTACTTTTTACTTTTATTTGAGGAAATACAGGTATGTGGAAAAGCCTGTTGTGGTGAGTCTGTAGATCCAGTCCAAAGTCAAACCGAGCTCGGTAAACCTGAACAAAATGTTAGCTAGCTTAACTGCTGCTAGTCAGCAGTCTCATTTAGCAAAAACAACATTGTTAGTCGATTGTTAAGATGGAAAAGCTAGCTTCTGTAAGCTACATTAGCAAGTAAATCAGATGTGTTTAACGTATTTCCTCACACATTTAGATTATTAAAGAAAAAGTTTTCATCCGTTCATCCCCTCTAGACAAATGGAGTTAGCCACATGACATGTTGTAGCGCGATTTTTATTCATTTTTAGTCATTATCACGAAACCCCGAAAGCTTCAGTTTCACTTCAAATACTCGATACTGTAGGAAGCTACTTGAAAAATGTGCCAAAAAGCAGGCGGTGACTTAAACTGGCCAGATACTATGATAGCTAGCCAACATCAGACATAGCACACAGTTTGCTGCACAGTATCTATTCACTTTGGTAGGACCTGTGGATGTCGAGACGTGAGGGCAAATATGAAGAGATGCTCAAAATCCCGTCTGCTGTTCGTGTGTAAATGCAGCCAGAACTTTCTGAACGCAGAGATTGGATTTTACAGACGTGAGTTTACTGACGGCAGCTTTTTTTTTTTTTTTTTGGGTCTTAGGTTTAATTTAAGGGAAGTTTGGACAACTTTACACTAGTGGCCTTCAGAGCTGTGCATCATTTTTCTCATTCCAGTTTAAAAAAGAACAAAAACAAAACAACAACTTGCCATTTCTATTCCGTGTTAGACCACTTTGAATATTTTGTTTTGATGATATAATATGCAAATGTATTCTTACTTGATTTTTTTATTTTTTGTCTTTTCAATTCCACCAGTTATTAATAAAGTATTGAATTGAAAAGGTGTGTGTGTTGTATAAAGGTGATGTAACCATAGACACCATGACTGTAAACAGTCTTTAGTATTTGTTGTCCTATCAAACACTTTAGTATTTTAGGCGTAATTAATTCTGCAGCTTCGTTTCAGTCGCTTCTACTTTTTACTCCACATTTATCTTTGACAGCTTTAGTTACTTTAAAATGATCATTTTTGCACACAAAATGTATAGTTTATAAAATCTGATGTTCTGTTATAAAAAAAAACTCCCCAACAGTTTCTACAGGTACAGCTGATCGATTAAATGCATTAATCGATCAGCTGACTGACAGAAAGTGAACGGTTGAAGTGATTATTGCTTCTCAGATGTGAAGATTTGCTGCTTTTCCTTTGATGTTAATAATGTTGAGGTTTGGACTGTTGGCTGTGAAGGGTGTCACTTTGGGCTCTGGCTCATTGTGATCAATCAGTCAATCAATGGATTAATGGAGAAAAGAATGAAAAGAATCATTAGCTGCAGTCTGATACAAACTCCACCTCAACCAACTCCAACAGTAAAATTCTGCTTTTACATGAATGATGAGGAATAATCATCTAATGATATCAGATATAATAGTACAACAGGCTCAGGGGACATTTACTTGTAGCAGAGTATTTGTACAGTGTGGTATTAGTACTTGTACTGTAGTAAAGGATCTGAATACTTCCTCCACCGCTGGCTGTAGTCAGAGTAAAAGGCTTCCTGGAAAAGCATTGAACAGAAGCAACATTTTGACAACATCCCTTCACGTTACCACGCTGCATTAGGACAGCTTTGGAATCCGTTTGAACTGATGTTGAAGAAGTCAGAATATCCCAAACCTGCAGCAGCCACTCAGGTTTAGTGCTGGTGCTGCGTGTACACAGGTTTTTACAGGTGTTTATGCAGCTGACAGTACAGCTGCTCCTCCCTTACTGCTGCAGTAACAGTGCAGGGAGCGCAGCCACAATGTATATGTGGTGCCAGTTATTTCTTCCCCCCTCAGTTCATTTCATTTCATTCTCGTTATAATTATTAGCTAACAGACCTAACAGATCTTTTCCCCGGGGGCAGCTGTTCCCAGGCCCTCGGCAGCCCTGTTTCCTCCTCTGCCAGTTCCTGCTGTGTGTCTGAATGTGAACGCCAAGGCGACCAAAGTGCCCACCGATCCGCCGTCATTAAAGACTCGCATTCACTCCTCTTATTCACTGATCTTCCCCACGGCTCAGGTGTCACTCCAGCGGCTTATTACGGCCGTTTACCTGCACTGCAAAAAGTGTCCCTCTCAACCGGTGACACTGCAGTCTGACTGAACTTCTTTCCTAAAATAAATTAAAAGCTTTTCCACAGCACTGACCTTACCAACTGATATCAGGCTAAATAACAGTGGTGGCATTTTATTATGAAGAACAAACCGCTCAAGTTTTATGAAAACGGGTACATTTGAAAACATTTAAGCTGTAAAAATTCAAAGTAAACATCAAGTGAAAGTAACTTTTTGAGTGGAGTTTAATTACACAAAAGGGCTGGAGGACTTTTTTACAGTTTAGAATATAATACAGCGTTTTTTAAAATATATA
>LKNJ01005516.1:7943-30737 GCA_002120245.1 Maccullochella peelii
TATATATATATAAAAACCATTGATTGGTTCTGGTTTTTTGCATAATCATACATGAATACATGAGTTTATTCATTATGAGGACACCCCCAGCCCACACACACACCTTCCTTACTTTTTCAACTTAGCTCCAGAGGAATTTGATCCCATCTTGTGTTTTTCTGTTCCCCCTTCTTTCTGTGTTTTATTTCTTTTCTTTAGCCCCTGTCCTTTTGTCTTCTTTTCCCCTATTGGCAGCTGCACTGCCGTTTGAGATCCATCCGCTGCCTGCTTCTCTCGTTTCTGTGCGTTATTTGGTGCTTTGCCTTTTTTCTTCATTAAGAAGCGAGGAGTGGTGCAAATGGTGCTTCTCGTGGGAGGCTTCTTCTCAAGTCTCCGTTTCGCTTTGCTAAACACAAACAAATACAGATGAACTATTACAACCATATAACCAAAACTGAAACTCATCAATTTAGCAAGAAATAAAATAGCAAAAATGCCTTTAAATGTATGGGTTATTGTGGAACTTCATTATCAGCATCCATCTCCTTTACCTGTGTATCTTCTTGAAGCCAGTCATGTAGTCGGGTACAGGACAGCCAGTTTGTTTTATGACATTAGCGATGCTGTTAGAAAGAGAAATATATTCAGAGAAAATGTAAAACATCTCACAGAAAGTTGTCAGTTTCATGTATCTATGTACCTGCGCAGCAGTGGTTTGTCATTTTCTGTGAAGAAGGTGATGGCCTTCCCTTGATGTCCAGCTCTACCAGTCCGACCTGAGGAGCAGCAAACAGGATGACATATGAGGAAACTGATGAGCAGACAGGGAGAAAAAGAGGAGTAATATGGGAAAGGAGACAACAATGATTCTATATAAAAACTAACCAATTCGGTGGATGTACTCCACAGAGCTGGTGGGGAAGTCATAGTTCAGCACGAGGTTGACTCCTTTAAAGTCGATTCCTCTGGCGAGCAGAGCTGTGCAGATCAATACCCAAATCTTACCAGAGCGAAAACTGTTGACTACGTTGTCCCTCTGAAACACAAAAGCCACAGAGGAGGACGATAAATATAAGGTGGCAATTCGGAAAGGACCCATAACACAGTGCATTAAGTGTCGGTGTGTACCTGCTGCTGTGTGCGGTCCGCGTGGATCACGTCTACATTGATGCCTTCGTACACCAACTCATGGAAGAGCTCCCGTGCTCGCTCTATAGACTGCACAAACACCAGCATGGGAGGCAGGAAACCCTGAAAGCGGCAAAGAGGATATCCTTTCATTTAATCTTAGGTGGTAAAGAAATTGAGCTTGTATGCATCCATGTGTTTTCTTATGTCTTGTACACTTCCCACTTAAATAGTGACAGTTTAGCTGTAAAACTCCTTATTACTGCGACTGTGTTCACAGGTCATATTCAAATTGTGTTAAGGCGAAAAAGAAAACTCATGACTGTGAGATGATCTATTCAGAAAATAATTAAATAAAATTAATTCTTTACGAGTTTGAAAAGTAGCCTCTCTGGAGTTTCCTTACTTTTTTGATGATGTCCCTCATGGCCACCAGTTTGCCGTTCTCCGTCCCAACAAACAGCAGCTTCTGTTCCACCGTCTCAACTGCTGTATTTCTAAGAGAATGATAAATTCATTTTTCTTATGTGAGAAAAAGACATTATAAATCCACCAAAGTAAGGAGTTTCATGAGTAGATTATTACCTGTGTCCAATGTTGACAGACACCAGGTTGTCGAGGTTCAGACGGCACCACTGCTCCACATCTGATGTGCAGGTGGCGCTGAAGAAAGCCCGGCGCACCTTTGAACCAGAACAGGCAAGAAAAACTGTGGCGAGCTGCTCCCTGAAGCCCGTCTTACCGCCCTCAAACAGCTTATCAGACTCATCGACAACCAGCCACTCCACACTGAACACCAAAAGAAGACAACAATCAGTCCCCCATTTTTTTGGCCGGAATCGAGCAGTGGATCTTAAGAGGTTATATAGTATGCGTTTCAACCACTAGGGCACCTGGGGCCTGTACCACGAAGCAAGATTAATGGCTTAGTCAGCTATCTTTGGGCTCAACTCAGGTTTTTGTATGACGAAGCGGGCTCACTTTAAACTGGGGCAGGTCACCATGGTAACCTATACTGCACGGCTAACCTGCTCCAGAGCGGGTTAACTTAGGATGATCAGATCAAAACCTGCCTACTACTGACCAATCAGATCACTGGAAAAATGGAGTCACCCTTCCTATAGGATCCCGACTGGGATAAAAATGTTTACAATAAAGTGAAAAATATAGGTCCGTAGAATAATTTCGTTGTTCCAGGCGTTCCATGTGTGTTCTCTGGTTTTAAAACAGACTGAGGGACAGTTATCAGACTAAAAACATAATGATGATTAGAGCTGCATTTTAATTGGGCAAAGATTCTTTCATTCCTGACTGTGTCTATGCTTTTAAGAAAAAACTATTTCAGAGAGATTCAGTGTTACCTGCTGAGGTCGAGAGCTGGAGGATCCTGCTTGAGAAGGAAGACAAGTCTGTTTGGGGTACTGACGAGTATATCTGCAGAAAGAAAAAGGTAAAGGCAACTCATATTTTATGTTGTAATTCATATTTTACCTCTTCAGTGATTTCCATTCCTTACCATATTTTTTGTTTGACTGTGGTCCATATTTCTTGGCTGCCAGAGAAGCTTTGTCTATGATGTGAACTCTAAATCCTACTCCCTCTGACAGGCGGAGCAGCTCTCTGTAGGTCTAAACACAACAAAACGGACTGAAAATACATGCAAATGTGTGTGGTCATTTAACAAAAAACAACTTAAGCAGTAGCTGAAACTCCAACCTCATACCATAATAGCAAACAAGCCGGTGTGTGTAAGTGCATGCGTGTGTGTTGTGTACCTGGCTGGCCAGTTCTCTGGTCGGGGAGATGATCACAGCTCTGAAGCCCAGGTTGGCTGGCTGCTGCAGGTGGGCGAGCAGTGGGAGACAGAAAGCCAAAGTCTTTCCTGATCCTGTCGGAGCACAGGCCAGGAGCTCCCGACCCTGACCGAGAAACCAGACACATGCATTCCTCACAAAACCGCCGTCTGTACACTATTTACCAACCACCGAATGTGTGTGTGTGTTTCCACTCACATGCATCATGAGCGGTATCGCCTGCATCTGTACTGGCGTCGGGGAGTTCAGCCCTGCATCCTTGAGGTTTTGAATGACGTGCTGGTTGAGACAATACTCGGACTGCAGCTCCTCAAACGTGCACACAGGGTCGGGTACGTCGCAGCCATGCACATTTATACGCTGTTGAGAGCGAATACGATTCACCTAAAATCGAATCAAGAGAAAGAGAGAGAATAGACAAAGCAGCACCTTTACTGAACACTGCAACATTTTAAAATTTGTCAGAATCACATAAAAGGCCTTTATCATTTTTTTTGTGATGTGTGTTGTGCCTCTATGAGGACCTTTTCCTGATGAAGATGCTTTAGCCTCTTCAGCGAGGACTTCTCCTTCCCGTCACTTGGCAGGTTTTGGATCTTTCTGTCCAACGAGGAGGTCCAGGTGATGCCGTTTCCCTTTGTGTCTGTCAGTGGTCTGCCGCCAGCTTCAGTCAGGCAGAAGACATCAAACAGCAGTTAGTCTCTGACACGAACGGCTCTCGACGTTAATTTTAAACATCATCACATACCATTGTTGTGATTTTAAACACACTGCACCTGGAATTGCAAAATTAAGAACAGCTGACATTCATAAAGCCAACTTTCTACCCCTCCAACGCTTACTTTGTGGTTTAATAATGGCACACCAGACTAGGGCTGCAGCTAATCATTTTCATTATTGATGAATCTACCTATTCTTTTATTAATCATTAAGACTATAAAATAGTTTTTTCTAAGTAAAAAATATCACAAGCTCCTTGAGCCCAAGGCAACGTCTTAAATACTTGTTTTAATGAGTCTTCTTCAAACCAATTTACAATGAGATAAAACGGTGAAAAGCAGCAAATCCTCATGTTTTAGAAGCTGGACCCAGAGAATATTGGCATTTTTGCTTAATAAACGACTACTATTAATTGATTAATAGTCTGATTTTTTCAGCAGTACAAGGCAGATTTATGTTCAACTGTCTGTCTACATCACACAATGCAGATGTTGTCATTGACATGTTTTCTGTTGCTGTTGTCGACTCACAGACTTAGAAGTGACAGAAAATTGGTCTTTACATTTACTGAACGGGTCATGGATATACAAATATCTGGAAACTTCAAAACATCTGGAAATAACCGGTCTGCTTCTAATCAGTTGTTAATACAGCAAACAGTTCCACAGTTTAACACATCCTTTACCTTCCACCTCCACCTGGTTTCTTTTCGTCTTTTTCGTCCTCACGTCTCTCTCTTCATCCTTTTGCTTCCTTTTGACTCCTGCGCCAGAATCTCCACTTTCACTTCCCACCTCTCCATCCTCCTCCTCTTCCAGTCCTACAGAGCTGCTCTGGTGTCCATTGGTTGGTCCTGTGCCAAAGTAATCGATCGCAGAGTGACGATCTGAGGACGCTTCCAATCCCGGAGACCTGACAGCCTGTAAAATAAGACAGGAGTACAGTCACTTTCTCAGTGTGTTATACATATGTGACATATTACCCCACCATTCATCTAATGAAATGCTATATTAAGGCACCCAACCTCCCTAAAATGTCAAAAAATAGCAAACAAACATTGCTACACACTTTCACGCTAGTACAAACCGGGGTTAGCCAAAATATACTAAGCGGTGTCTCGTGTTGCTGTTATCAATCGATATTTTCGTCCAGCATATCATAAATCGCACATGTTAAGTTTACCTTAAACCGAGCGGCGTCTTGACCAAACCTCTTCAGGTCAAATTTAGCTCCTGCTCCGAGTTTCCGAAACAACTCGAAGGCGTCCATACCTGCAGCAGCGTGGTCTGTCCACATCCAGGCATCACTAATCAAAATCCAGATCATCCATCGGCAGCTCTTCCCCTCCCCTCTGAACGCTGCTGCCCCTTGCTGGCTGCATTTAGCACTCCAAACTGTTGCCTCCATTATAAATCACACAGAATCAGACCACCAGCCACATGATTCACGTGTAAATGCAACTGAAAAGATTGATTAATAATTTTTATAGATGACGTCTTCATATCTGCTTTGTAATGTGTGGCAATTAACAACTTATCGCTGCAATTACTTCTTTTGTTAAAAATGACAGAACTAAAACATTTGTGTGAATAAAGTTAGACTTTATCATCTGTCTCTTTCACTTCCTTGTCACCACATCAAATACTGTAAACTAACTGTGAACACTACTGATCAAATCACGTGTTTACCAGGCATCCACCTCAGATTTTGGTTCTAAAAACTATTTGGATGGTAAATGCCTCAAGACTATTTTTGAGAATTCACAGGGCTCTACGCTAACTTTTTTCCCAAGGAGTATGTGCTCCTAAATGTGAAAAATGTTCAAGTAACACAGAGTTTATTAACAATGTATTACATACATATTTATACTGCATGTGCGTATGTGCGTGTGCATGTTTCTTCTTCTTGTGTACACTTATGATGTGAAAACCAGTGAAGGACTATGGAAGTGGAAGACCCTAGTATCTAGTGAAAGAGTGAAAACACTCATCACAGCAAACTCTACTTTGATTGGCACATTGCAGGTTGTGGAACTTGTAGTTTTTGAACCCGGGACGATACACGATACACCAGCACCACCCACACCACACTTTATGTAAACAAGGTTACTGAACAATATTTATAACAATAACTTTAGTAAAATAGATGTAAAACACTGTGCTCATAAATTATTTTTCCGGTTCGCACATATCGACTTTTGGGGTGAAATACTCACACTGCAGAGTCCTGCTTCAGAGGGAAATATTGTACTTTTTACTCCTTAACATTTATCTGACTCGTTTTTACAGATAACAGAATGTTCACATGTGAAACAGAAATACAGTAGTGCTATAATGCCTTATGAGTTTAAACATCATCTTTATATTGTGTTGTTCACCTAGATGTGTGGATTCACCTAAAATGTCAAAGTGAATTTGAATGATGTGACCTTCTGAAATAATTTTACTGTTGTTTCCTTTTTGAATTCAGGGAGCATTTTTCCATCAAAGACACTATGACATGTATATTTATATACATATGAGACCTCAGATAAGAAATGTGTATCTTATTTTGTGAATTTTGTTGTTACCTTCACACTTTTATACTTTGTGCAACAGGTAAAATCAGTATTTTAAATCATAGGTTGACTTCAGGAAAACAGCATGTTGAAAGATAACATCTCTGAAACCAGACTGTGGGAAATCGCTGGATTTATTGTTTTGAACATAGAATGTGCTCCATCATTGCTGTGTTCACATAGACAATGTAGTGTACTTCATAATCTGAATTATGGCTGGGCAATATCATTGGAATAAATGTAACAGTATTAAAAATATTTTTCAAAGATCGATATATCTCGATATGGCAGATGTATGTAAATGACAAAACAATCAAATTCATGTTCAATGCAATCAACCACGTTCCACTGTTATACATTACCTCAGACACAACTCTTCACACATGTAAAACAATAAATTAACTTAACATATTCATGTCAACACAATATGATTCCACTGAAAGTCAATAAATGATAAATTATCACCCAGCCCGAATATCAGTCTTTCATTTGTTGTCAAAATGTAATTTCACTACATGTCTTTATTTATCTAAAGTTAATCCATAGAAGAGTGCGAGTGAAATAAAAGTGTATGAAAGGCACTGCAAACTTCAAAATGTCCTGAAATGTACATGAGACAAAAAAATCCTAGACGGCCTTGAGTTTTTCCAAGACAGTCTTGTGGTTCCTTGTGATGTCCTAAAATTGCATTATGACAAAGCTGGTTACATAATATTTGCCTTCAGTCAGCAGTTAGTTTGTGGTTTGCCTGCTCTGGTCTGTCCAACCTGAGAGACTAGTCTTCATGATCTCAGTTTTCTGAAACCCAGCGTTGCAGCTGGAAATGAGACTCTTCATAGCTCTTCACAGGTCTTTTGCAAATCCTCCAGGAAATGAACCACCACCTCCTTACCCCTCTCCTCCTCTCCCTGTTCCTCCTCTCCCGCCTTCAACCCCTTCAATCTGATGAGGATCTGCTCCAGATCTACGATTCTCTGCTGAGGGGTGAAACTATCCCCCCCTGCGTCTTTCTCTCCCTGTGCTCCCTCTCCTGCTCCTCCATCCTCCGCTCTGAGATATTTGATCAAATGCTCTTTGATGCCCCTCCCCTCCTCCCCGGCCAGTGATGCCCCGAGGACGGACATATCCTGCGACTGGCTGATGCTGAGCAGGTGCAGGAGAGCTTGCGAGAGCGTGTGTCGCAGGCTGGCACTGTAGCGGTACTCTAAGAAGTCGTTTGTGTCTTTGCTGTTCTCGAGCGCCGTGGCCAGGGAACACCACACACAGCTGAACCGCTTGGTGTCCCCGTAGCAGCTGCGGTGGGCGGGAACTGCCAGGGCAGCGGCAGACTTGATCCGCACCTTGAAGTTCTTACAGGAAGTGACAACATGGCAGAGGGAGGAGAACGCGTCACCAGACCACGGGGCTGACTCTGACAAGGAGAAAGAAGTTTGACAGGTGAGCAATGTTAAAATAAAAACTGTACACTCCAACAAATAAACACTGTGTACATGTAATATTGAGAATTCACTAAACCAGCTGTTTACCACCCAGATAAACATTTAGGGACATAAGCTTGTTCCCTTTCTTGCAGAGAGTTAGATGAGAAGATCTATACCACTCTCATGTCTGTAAGCTAAATATTAAGATAAATATTAAGCTTTGTTTAGCTTAGCATGAAGACTGGAAACTGCGGGAAAGAATTTTTTGTATTTCAAAAAATGTTGAACTATTCCTTTAACAAAGATCTGCTGCTGTTTGTTTCAGCTATTCAATAGCATGAAATATCAAACTATTCCTCTGGTCACAGAGCCAGGTTGATGACGTGTGTTGACCAATTCATACCAAGGGCAAACCCAGGTGAACGCCCTGGGAATAAACACTCACCGAGCGGCAGGGCGGGGTTTCTGAAAGCATTTCCCAATGCATAACAGGCATTCCATCGGACCTTCATAGTGGCCTCTGACTGGACAGTTTTAACCAGAGCAAGGACTGCGTCTTCCAGCGGACACTGGAACGCAGACCGGGTCAGCTGACTCTGACGCAGGAAATGAAGCAGATTCCCAAGTGCTCGCACTGCATTAGACTTCACCTGGGGAAGGGGGTTTGAGGGGAGGGAGCAAGCTCAGAGAGGTGAGAGCCAATCAAAGTTAAAACTAGAAAATAATGTGGCAGAACAAAATGTGGCAAGGGTTTACAAGTCTGAAAGTTTGTGCCTTGCTCCTGTGTGTAAAAGTGTGAACGTGCTCACCCTGTCTTTGTCGGCCGATGCTCGTGTGGCGGCCTGCAACATCTTGAGCAGCAGCATGTCGGATAACTCTTCTTGGAAGTCCACACCTAAGCTCTCCCTGATAAAGAGACAGGGGATAAACAGATTTCAAAAATAAAATTTCTAATAACACACTATATACCTTGAAAACTATATTATATTATACTGGTTTGATCCAAAACCTCTTCTTTGTTAATAAAATAACACAAGTTGGCCAGTCTTTTATTTTGTAAGATAAACAAGTGATCCATATTTTAATTTTTTTCAAAATCAGATTACTTTATTGTGCTGTTATAAAGATGCATTCCGTGTGTTTTCTAAAGCATTCACTTAGCACTTCATGGTTTCTTACATGTTAACAATAAGTGTGTCTGTGAGGTTGCCTAGGGACCAGGCAGCCTTGGCACGGACATTTGGAGATCGATCATCGAGGGCAGCGAGGATAGTGTTTGCTGTATCTGCCACGAACATCACATCCTGAAAAGAGAGACAGAAAAAAATCACAACCTGTATAGCAGATCCTTGTGGAACAGTACGCTCATAGTCGCTGGTCTACCTCTCTCAGACAGGGGAACAGTATGTAGACTCCCAAAGCCCTGATGGCTGCGGTCTTAACCAGATAGTTGTCACTGTAGGTCAGCCCCAGCAGCACAGTGATGCACATCAGCTGGGTCTTGTCCTTAAAAACATTACACATCACACGTAAAGCTCCATGAAGAACAGTATTAGCTGAGTACAAACAGACAGAGTCCAATGGAAGGGGAACTCACAGGCAGCTGTGCGAAGGCCTGTGGCAGGATGGAGGAGAGCGTGTCGCAGGCGCTCGTCTGCAGCGTGGGATGTTGTTCGTTCTGCAGCGCTCCGTTCAGTGGACCACTCAAGACTTCTGACCAAAACAGCACCACCTATAATCAAGCCCATATATGTAGGAAATGAAAACACATCCATATATCACAGTTCATTGAACTTAAAACTTGGCTTTTACAACTTTTAATAACAGTTGTAACATTGACATTAATCCATATATTTGGGGATTTGGCTATTTGGGAAAAAGGGACATTAGGGACTACATTCTTCTCCTTCCCTTTAGTTAATGTTTTCAGAAAACAAATAGGAAAAAAGAAACAATCTTTTAACAAATTCATACAGTATAAAGACAGTTTGTGCTTACTTGGCTCATGGGGACCCTCAAGGTCTCGGGCACGTTGTTCTCTGCTCTGTACTGCTGGATTATTCCTGTCCCCAACTCCTCTAGTAACTAAATAAAAGAAAATGACACAGATATCAGTGTGCAGATCTTGAACTTATGATTGTGTCATTTCATAATATTTGTTAATTGTTGTCATTTCGTGCAATCACAGAATCAGTTTTCAAAACGTTCATTTACACCATCTGTATTGCTGAAGCTTGAAAATATGTGCAGAAAAAAGAAAACAGCAAGGGACACACAAACCATGAGTAAGTCACTTACAGATTAAGAGAAACTAGGAGGTGTTACCTTTGCTCCGTGCAGTTGTACAGAGGGGTCTGTCTCCCCAAGGCAGTGAGCACTCACCTGCCCAATCTCACACAGACATGCTTGGGCTAGAGAGAAGTAGCCACGCACCAGGTGGGACATGACCTGAAACACACAGGACCCACTTAAAAAAAACAGCTTCAGAAACGTCTCCCTCGTCTCTTTCTTTCTCACCCATCATCTCTCACCTGTAGAGCTTCTAGTCGGACAGGGGAGGGCTCTAAAGCAGCACCTCCTGTTCCCGCTCCCTCACCGTCTGATTGGTCCTCTCTGGGCTGAGTCACCAGCAACACACACAGCTGCAGCAGCCATGGCGGGGAACTGTCCTCCTCCACCGGTGTGCGAGGAACGCGGGGGGAGTGTGTGCGCGAGCTCCGTTGGGATGGTGTGACTGGTGCGCGCGAGGGCGAGGACACTCCGTCTCTTTGTCTCCAGCTGAGGCCCGAGTCCTGCGGTGTGAATGAGCCAGTGCTGCTGCCCTCCGGCTGTCGGAGGAGGAGCTGCACCTCAGGGAGAGGAGCCTGGGTTGTCACCAGAGCCCCATAAAGCGTCAGGACTGACACGCGAACATTCACATCTAAAGACAGAGAGCAGTTGTACTGAAAGCCGCATGTTTTACTGAGCTGTTCTCTTAAACCCGTGTGCACTGACATAATACAGACCTCTGTGGCGAACATAGGGACGCATCTGCTTCCAGAGCTGACTGAGCAGACCTGGTCTGAGACGGTGGTAGGGAGCGTTCGCCACCAGGTATGCCAGACACTAACAGACAGCAAAGGTGGAGATAGGAGAGTAGGACAATAAAGCACAACTTGTTTTATACTCACTCTTTTTTATAATCTAAATTTGGGAGGTGTGTTTTAGCCAGTCCATCTGTTAGTCTAACACTTTGGTCCAGAGTCAAATATTTTAATAATTACTAGATGGCTTGCCATGAAATTTGGCACAGATATTCATGGTACCCAAATGATTACTCCTAATTCTTGTACATTTAATGTTTACTTTGTAAAAATGTGACATGTGAGGCACTTTAAACTTAAAAATATTGTGTCTGCATGCTTTCATTCGTTGATTCTTTGTTTGAGTTCCAATCCCAGTGCTACTACCAGATATCACTCCCCAACTACAGATGTGCACGTTGTCAAAATATGTTTCAGGCTTAACTTGACTTTCACACAAGCTGTACATGTAAGCTCAACATGTTTGGTTAACCAAGAACAGAACGGCAGGCACTTATAGGTGCCCAGTGCGTGAGGGTGTGTTTGGGTGCTAACAGTGTACAATAAAGTTTGCTTTACTATCTGACTTTATATAACAGAGGACATTTCAAATTAAATTTTAATCAAAATAATCACACTTGTAAAAAGGTTTTCAGACACTGAGGAAGAGAAGTGAACACAGTAGCAATAACGCAGGAGAGTAAACTTTCAGAAGGTAAAGGAATCATCACAAAACTGTGTTCATCAAGCACATGTTATCGTACCTTTATGACCTGTGTGAGGGTCTGAGGGGAGGTCTCAGCCAGCAGAGCCAGACTGAGAGAGCGGTGCAGTTCTCTGATGGCAGTAGCCAGTGAGAAGGAGAAAGGGGTGTAAGATGTGCGAGGAGACGCCGTATCTTCAGCCACAGCCAGGAACTGACGGGAGCCATCCAGCATGGCCGACAACACCTGAAGCGCACATGCACGCACCTGGGGGGGCGCAGATGCTACAGTCATACGTGTCAAGGAGAATTGTAACATGAGTGAGGGTATGTTGTACCTTTGGCGAGGGGTCCTTCAGTATAATTGTGAGGAGCGTGAGAGGCGGCGGTCCCCCAATAGGAGCGTCGGGGATGAAGGAGGACCAGTACCCGTACAGAGTCCTCTTCTCTACACCTTTCATCACCGCTAGAAGACAGTGCAATGCTCCCTGACGCACACGGCCGTGGTAAAGCCTGAAAGAGAAAAAATAATGTAGGATAGACAACTCAGAAAATAATTTTTCACTCATTCATGTGGGAAGTGTTGGAGTATAACAAACTGAGGAAACACTTCCAATCCAACCACTTTATAAACATGTAAACCTTTTAGAATGCATAAAGTTAATTTTGATCCTCAAATGTAACTTGTGAGTGATATTTCAAGACATCTTAAGCTCGTAGTAATGCAATGCATGCATAGAAAAAAGCTTCAACTTTCAGTAAAAACAAAAAAACATGCATGCTTGTATTCAAAAAAAAAAAAAAAAAAAAAATAGATAGTGGTGACACAGATGGACATGGACAGTGTCTCTCTGTACCTCAATTTGCTCTGTGCATTGCCTTCTGGGTCGGAGAACTCTGAGTCAGAACTCGTTCTTTTCCAGGAGGGGTAGAGAGATGGGGTGGAGGGTTTAGACAAGGACTCTCCCTCACCTCTGCCTCCCTCTCTTCCCCCCCTTCCTTCTTTCTGAAGTCCAGGCACTGCCTCTCTATCATCTTCCTCTCCATCACCCCCTCTGCTATCCTCAGTGCTCGTCTTCTTCCCCTTTCCTCTGGGTTTCCTCTTTTTATTCTGAAGGAAGACATTAAAAACATTTCAACCAAAAATTTGTGTTCCATCACTGATTTTAAAACGGTCCTTACTAGAAGTTATACCAAGAAAAATGAAGGCTTGTCTTACCCCTGAGGTTTTGCCTGGAACAGCGGCACCCTTTGGTGCTTCAGAGGGTTTTGGTGGTTCAGCTGGTTTCGGTACAGAGAGACCCTCGTACTGAGGAAGAGGTGCTGGGTAAAGCACAGTTGGCCACTCGACACTCACTCCTGGAGCTCCCTGGAACATGAGCCTCTGCAGAAAAAAAACGTGCAAAATAAACTGTCATGTAGTGTTTGTGCAGGAAAAAAGACAAAAAATGACAAAGCAATACAAGAATCTGTAAATGTGTTACTATTTTGCACCTTAAGTGAGGCCAGTACAGACCCAAGCTCCTCCCCTCCACCAAACTTCCACTTTCCTCCTGAGAGACAACACTGAAGTCCCTTCAGTGCTGCCTGGACCACCTGCATAGAGGACACATGGGCAAGCATGGGTCAACTATTATTAAATGTATTTGTCTTCATTTAAATTTTCATTACAACACACCAATTATCAGTACCATGCAGTAGAAGAGCTCATCAGTGTTGGGAGGTTTGGGTGACTGCAGTATTTTCAGGAAGCTGCTAAAAGATACACTTCTGTATTGATCATCCAAAGGTGGCTGACCAGGGATCCTGGAAAGAAACAAGCCAGCCATTACAACCAAGGATTTAAACCTGCAATAACTGATTTATCTGACCACTTAGGGGCGTCGGAAACAAGTTGTAAATACAACACTGACATATCATCACCTTTTAAGTTGATATGTTGAACTTGTTAGCAAACAGTTGCTTATTTACACATCCAGCAGTTATGGAGCATTTGGAGTCGTGTTTCTGTCCACCTGATGAATCCAAGTCCAATATTCACTCCCTTTTAGTTCTGTTTTGGTCTCTACCAACTCCTGAGAAAAATATCTGGCTCTTTAGCTGCTTAATGCTCCACTATGTTCACCAGCTAGTTGCTAACTTTGTCTGTCTGCTGTTTGGTGCTGAGCAGGTAATATACAGTGGGTTTTTAAGAGCTTTTTTTGCTGAAAACAGCTGCCTGCTAGGTCTGAAAACAACTCTATTAGAGTGGTGAGAGTGAACCAAAACAGTAAAGTTGCAGGCCTGACAGCTAAACTCACTACAAAGCTCCATAAAGCTGAGGGGAGCTCAAGATTCGGATGTTAATTCTTTGTAGGTTCATCCCTACCCAAGTAGTGGATTATGTTGCAGTAGCCGTTTGGAGATGTCTCTCTGGAGGTTTCATTGGAACCCATTGTAACAGTTGTGACAGTGCCACCTACTACAGTGCCAAGCCTACTGGTGTCTGATCATTGGAGTATAACGTAAAGATGCAGATGGCTGCAAAAAATCCTTAAATTCTCTCTTGACACGTCATACCATTTTTCTCCTTACAATCTAAATATCTAATTTCACTTCTTGTGCTGTGCATCTAGATTAAGGTATTATTGTTAAACTAAGAAGACATTTAGCATTAGGATTAGTTTGCTTGCTTCACCTCTGCTCCACCCCAATGTCCAAATTCATTCCTTCTGGCTCCAAGATTGAGAGTAGTGTACCTTAACTCAAAGTTTTAAAACACCCCTTCAGAAATCAGATCAGAGAGACCACATCCATGTTCTTATATAGTCTACAAACTGGGCACACAGTACACACAGACAAAAATGCACAATATGGCTGATGGATAAATTTATAAGCACTCTAAAGCCTACCTGAGACAGATGTTGGCCATACAGGTAATAGCAACGCGGCGTAACTCCATATTAGGCTGAGATGGGGAACTATACAGCAGGAGGACTCCATCTTCACCCAGCAAGTCACTGAGGTGCTATGGATAAGAAAAATCTCAATGTAAACATTCAACAGTTATCATATACCACAATACACAAAGCTTGTGTACATATCTACCTGGTGGCACTGAGGTCCATTCCCATACACTATTGTGGAGAGTGCCAGGAGGATATCTGAGTGTGTCCACGTACTGCACACTTTCAGCGCACTGGCGGTATAGTTCACCAATACATCCAATGTCTTTTCGTCCATTATTACCTTAAGAAACAGTGAGAACAGACAGTAAGAAAGTACAGTGCATTTCAGGTGATTACATACACAGTCATGGGCCGTATGCGAGTAGATGTGTAGAATATGCTCTACTGTTACTAAAGGCTAGTTGTTACCTTTAGCTGATTGAGTAGATGATGTACTAGCTGGCAGAGTTTGATGACTAGATGTTCTTGACTCAGCGGCACAAGACAGCTGACGTGTTTGAGCAGACTGCACACATCCTGAAATGGAAAATCAGTACAACCAAAAATGTCTTTCACAGCAACAAAACCAAATAATCCTTGATATCCCAAATGTTGATTTAGTTGATTGAGTAGAAGCTGGATGCTAATGCAAATTGGAAAGGCAAACTTTTTTGAAGAAAATGTAGGTGTGCTTGCTGCCAGTGCAAACCTCGTTGTGACTGCTGGGGTGCTAGGTAGGTTGCTATAATGCTATGGGTGGTTGTTTCCAAGTGGTTGCTAGGGTATTCTGTGTTGCTGTTAAGGCAGTACTATGTGGGTAGCTATGATGTTCTCTGTGGCTCTGGGTGGTTGCTATGGTGCATGAAGATCAAAATGCATTCACTAAGGACAAAATAAAAAACTAGCTGATTTTTTCATTAGCTTTCATTAGCTTGTTGTTTTCAGGCATTGGGAGATAGCATAGTCTACAGTCTATGGGAGATAATGATGCCAGAGAGTAAAGAAGTGTTATTATGTTTATGTCATCAGGCATCTTTAATCGTTAGGACTGCTCAGGCACACCCACTTGAGCTTGTTCAGTATTAAGTATATAAGTATCAGCTCACTGGTCCCGGCTCCAACAGGCCAATTCATGGTTTCAAACATAAATATTAGGCATTTAGAGAGCGTCTGTTACCTCTGGTCGGATGTTGACATTGGGGTCGAAGGTATTGTTGTAGTTTTCGGACAGGAGCTGGTCAAACAGCAGGTTGAGCTCCTCTCTGAGCTGGCCTGAGTCTGCTCGCAGGGCTCTGAGCCTTGCGGCGCAGCGGGAAAACTGTTTCTCGGCCTCCGACGGTGAGCCGAGCTGCCAACCGTCTGTCCTGAGCGGAGTGAACGGGGCGGCCTCCGCGGACAGAGCCACCGGAGGAAAAACGGGGACATCACTGCGACTCACAAGGGACGGTGCTGCTGACAACCCGGTTTGAGCCGCCATATGTTTGGACTCGGAAATATTTTACTTGCTTGGTGGTTCTCGCTCGTCATTTCAAGCTTGGCTTCCAAACGTCAGGATCATTACTGCCCCCTACTGTTTAAACCAGATACACCTAGATCCCAATTATTATCCAGTTTCGTCATCTCCCCCAGAAACAGAACAAACAATTATAGATTACGTTTATTGAAGCATGTGGAAGAAACTTATAGAGTGAGGTTTTGTCCAGGTGCTGAAGGATGAAGTGGAGGGCTCTGTTTACTGCGTCAGTCCTGTTGGCTCTGTAGGTGAACAGCCAGTCAACATCTCATTCTGGTAGGGGGGAAGGGCAGTTGTGGAGAGGCCCAGGCCCCTGCTGAGGTGGAGCTGGTAGATGGAGTCAGGACTGTCCCATTGCCTTCAAAAGCTACAGTAGAGCTTAATTTGTTGGCCTGGCACAAGTCGTTAATGGAGTGGGGGGCTTTAGGTTAGCAGTGTGTGATCTTTCTGAGCCCCTTCCAGACAGTCATTGGCTCAGAACTGGTGTTAACACTTAAAACGCACCAATGTTGGTCAATACTACAATTTTAGAAACAATTAACTTCAAAAGCCTTCAACCATTGTTGAATATTTATTTCTCAATTTTCCTCAGCTTTCATTATTTTGTGGACAAGCAGACCAAGTACCCACATCTGCCTGTTGTGACCGAGCCGCATGTCCGCTGCCTCTGGAAACTATTATCCAGGAGTATCTAAGAAACCATTGTGAAGAAAATCTGACTTGTTTGCCCAACAAGATGTTAAGACATTGTTATAGTACATGCAAGTGAAGCAAAGTCAAGGCACACATACACACATTTTGAACCAATTTACTGTCTGTTGTTTTGTGCTCAACATGTTGAAAATATCACAATACCAAACTGCACACTAAATTACATTCCAGAGATAAACAGTATCATTGTAAATATTCACAACTGAAGTGGAAACAGGAATGTTCAAGCATGTACAAAACCTTAATCTCTTAGCAGGTAATATTCTTTATTAAGTGTAAGCAACATTCTTGGAATAATTATTCAATCTCCGTCGACACTGAAAATTATAGGCATCTCAACAAAAACTTTGTTGCTCATTTTAATTCCATGAAAAATAAGTTATTATACAACATACCCATATGAAACAATGTACAAGATCCATGCATCCAAGCACAGCAAAAATAATATCAGGAGATTATGGGTCATGGCGAGTCTGTCAGATGACCGCTGGAATACGGGGGGGGTAGTTTTACATTGACATTTTCTATGAATGGCACATCACCAGTCCAGGCATGACAAAAGTACTATCCACCAATGATAGTGGTGTAGGTGGCAAACAATAACAGACTTAAGCAAGCAGGACACCAGGAGGTTAAGCATGTTTGCAGAAAGGTGGTAGCAAATGTACAGCGTGGCAGAGAAGTAAGAAGGGCTGAATTAAAAGTAGTTTCAGGAGGGCATGTTTGGATTTCAGCCTGACTTAAACAGTAGAATGGCCACCTGACCCAGATAGAAGTAGATGAAATGCTTTGTCTCATGCGTCACGTAGCTGCCAAAGTTCCTCCCAACAATGCAATGCCATGTGGGGTTGTACTTCTTGTCAAACTCCTGCAGGGAGACAATTAACATCATAGATAAGAGGCCATTTACAGGTTTCAATAAAAGGTTACACATTTGTTTAATATTGATATAATGTACCTTTTTGACATAGGCGGCAATATCCTTCTCAATGTTATACTTTTCCATAGCCTGCATGGCACAGTCCACTGCATCCTGCTGCATTTCATCAGACATGTCAGCATTCTTTATCACTGCCTTCTTGTCAGACATGTTGGCTTTTTTTGACTGCACAGGAGAAAGTCATATTCAGAGACATTTTCCACATAGTTCTTACTGGTTTCCCTGCCCTTCCATGACTACAACACTGCTGCCACCATTTGCTTATAGAAACAGTTACTGGCCTTAGTTATGAGTATACTTATTTGCATTGTGAATTGATGATATACATGAGAGCTAAATGAGGTTGGCACCTAGTCCAAACCAATTGACTGGATAGGAGGCCTCATTAAGCAGGAAGTCCTATTGAAAAACCTTGCCCCTCAGATGAACACAGTTGTTCTGGATCATACTTGGTGCACTTACATGGACAAATCAGTGATGTGGGTTTGAGAGACAATCACAATGGGTTTGCAAAATGTTTGCAAGCATCACAGTAAGCAATAAAAGAAGGGGGCCGACATGAAATACATAATTCAGCAACATTGAAAAAGATGCTCTGTGGAGCTGAGAGCATTACAACTTTGGTTTACTGCTGCTAGTGAAGTGACACGTCACTATCTCTGCACATATTCAACAACAAGTTACTCCTATAATTCAACTCAAGTTGTCAGGTTTGCAGACAACAATGCAAAAGAAAGTAGAAGGAGCATGCATACAGCTTCTCAGGACAAATACGAGAGGCTCAGGCGAGATTAGCATGCCAGCAACAAAAGCCTCAGTATTCACCCTTACCTGCTGACAGAGAACAGGTTGTACCAACAATACACACACTGATGCACACGATCAGATACGCAATTAACTCTTACCGTCTCACAGCGAAGTTATAATGTTTAGAGGCGTTCGTAACGGGCAGGTGCACGGTTTTTCTTTCATTTATGCAAGGAAAGCGTGCGTCTCTGCTCCGCCCTCCACATCATATCCACTGTCCGATTGGCTGGAGTGAAGCCTCCACCCTGGTGACGGCGTTTTTCACTTGCGGACAGTGCCTGCATCTTATTTCAACCCAGAATGCACCGTTTTCAACCCCCTCCCCCCTCCCCTCAGACAGAGTGATCGATGCGGGTGATCGGGTCGATCGATGGTATTGATCTGCGTAATTTAGAGAGATTGCAACGCGTTAAAATCTGGATTAGACCCAAATAGGAGAGGCAAGGCACGAGTTGAATATGCATTGTTAAGAGTGTTGATCCCATGCAAGATGTAAAGAGACAGAAGGAGCACACCACTAGCCTACAAAAAAAATCCTTTCCTGGATTTTCAGCCAAACTAAGTTTACACTTTCTTCAATGCAGCATGATGACGTACTGGACATCCGGTTCTGCCTTTGTGTGGGTTTCAGCCAGGGGGACAATTTAGAAAAACCTGAGAGGGGAATATCTTTATCTTTTCTTTTATCTTTCGGGGCACCTCTGAAAACCTGGGGGGAAATAAAAACTGTAATGAAAGCAAAGTTTACCTCTGAAAACATACACAATTCAAGTTAAGAATAAGATTTTATGCAAAATGAGGTCAATTTGGCTGCTCTTCATTTATTTTAAAGACCCCTTTGGCTCAAAAATGTGTTTTGCTTATTGTTACTTCACTTTGGACGTTTGAGCTTCACTGCAGAATGATGTACAGTACTTGCAAACATAATACTGCATAGCTTTCTGATTTCGCCCCATTCCACTACACAAGTTGCATACTGTCAAAATGCTTTATCTTAACTTACAGCAATGTAGTTGGCCTAAAACCGACATTTGGATATTTCACTGACCAGTGACAAAATGCTTGCTGCACGCATAGGCATACTGAGTGTCAGGATGCCAATTTTCCCATTGTTTCTGCTGATGCCTCACGTCTGTATCCACTTTTGTCTTCTTAAATGTTGTTTTTCGGTTCGGCAGCTTATAAAAACTTAGTTCTGGGTTCTTTACCCTGTTGGTAGTGAATCATACCAAACAGCAGCTTTTAGCCATTTTTCTGTTATTTGCTAGCAGACCGAAATGACAAGGAGACACTTTCAAGCAATACTAAGTCAATGGAGAGCGATTCATTATTTTCCCCTCCGCTGTGGGCGAGACTTAGATGCGCTGTCTCTATAGACTTTGTATGTAATTACACCAACGAAAAATTTGCTTCGCTTTTGGTGTGAACTATACTGTACAGTCTATGGTGTGAACACACCATTACTGGACCTCGACGCCTCCAAAGGTGACAGCTAGCTCAATTTTAATGGTAGACGTAGTACTAATATTGACAGGAACTTTGGGGGAAACTGAGCCCTTTCACCCATCCATATAAGAGTATATCTATGCTTTCACTCTTTAGTTATCTCCGTGGGAGAGCCGTTTTGACCAACCACAGATAGCATACACCACAACGTCCATCACGCCGTGTACAACGTAGGACGTAAAACGGACCGTCAATTACTTTACTTTTACTTTGTTTTATTTGGTTCATATTGATGCCAGCCTCAGGTTTGGGTGAAACAATTTAGGAGGTAATGGTCATAAATAAAAATCCTATTCCAGGCTAGCTGTACCCCAGTGAATTACATGATACAATTTTTAAGACAATATAAAACTAGTCAATCATAGTCTGCTCTTACTGGTTTGGTTCAAACAATGTGTTTGATATTCCTTATAGAGTAAATTATATATAAAAGTTATTAATGTGAATTGGTGGAATGTAAGCAAGTTCATTTATCTACTAAAGTACAATTTAGAGGCACTTGTACTTTACTTGAGTGATTTCATTTGTACATCACTACTTTTCAGAGGCAAATATTGTACTTTTTACTCTACATTTTAAAAGCAACATATACTTAGCAGTTTTGATCGTTTGTTTTTCAGTGACTGCACCTATACAGGCACTGACACTTTTAATAGAAGAAAAAAACAAAACAAAAAAACACCTACTCAGCTATACTTGACCTTGTACTGGCAGAAGAGTTAAATAAAAACAGCAAACTGAAAACATCAGGCATGAAAGAACTGGTATTATATACAGGCTATATATGAATACCCCAAACACGCGTGTTGTGTATGTGTACATGTTTTTGTGCCCAACGCTTTGTGGTATTAGAAATATAGGGAAAGGAAAACACAAAAATGTAACCCATGTTATTGAAAGTTTTATTAAAAGAGAATAAAGCTTTAAGATACTGGAGTTCATACCTAAGAAAATCAGAAATCATCCTCCTCAGGAAAGACTGACCTAAGAAAAAGATACAAACCACAGTCCTCCCAGTCCTCCCTCTTCCCTCCTTGCTCCACTGTTAATGGTTGCCCACTATTTACCACTCTCCTTAGCGTGTGGATCCATCCTGCACCTCCCAGCCCTCCTCCTGGTTTTGAGCCGAGCTTTGCTCTTCTTTTTTTAAATTTAAAAAAGAAAAATCTGAAAAATAATCGCTTGTCACAGTGCCGCCAGTAATTGTGTCTCTGAGGTCCCATACAGAATGGAAAAAAATAATTTGGATTATTTGAAAGCCAATTTAGTTTGAATATTTCACTACTACGTTTTTCCGGTTTTGATGGAGTTATGTGGACAGGGCCGGGGGTCAGGATCCTCTCCCGGTAAAATGCTCCCATGCTCCTGCTCCATGTTTCCATCCTGAAGCCTAATCCTAATCTGATCCTGAATCCTGATCCGGCTCCGGAATGGGGAGACAATGAGCCCAGTCCAAACCTTCAGAATACCAGCAGAACCAAAGAGAAGGAGGCAAGTTAGAATCACACCTTCGGAAAATACTAATTCTTTTTTAAAATAGTCAATAAATGCATCTAAGAGGGAGTTGACTTTTAGAGAAACAAGGGACACCAGCTATTATCAATCCCCCCCCCCCAAAAAAACTAAGATTTACTTTGGATACTAAAAGATGAGCAACACAAGCTTTGGGTCTCCAAATACAAAGTGGTATACAGAACTTGTTACAACTGAAAACATTCAACAAAAAAACTGAACAGCCTTATAAAGCAGATTTCACAGTTGACAAGGCACAGCCATCATACCATTGGCGCCATATTTGACTCCTCCTCCTCCTGTTTATCTTAATATGAACTGTTTCCTCTCTTCCCATCCTATCCTGTTCCTCTGAACTCTACAGAGAGACACACAAGAATGTCAAAGGACAGTAGAATATGCTTACAAGAAGGAAAATCTTTCCAAAAGAAACAAAACAGAGCATACAAGGACAATCAGAAGAAGAAAAGTTTAGGGAAGGGGGTGAGATGGATAGCAGAAAACAATGTTGATGAAAAGGGAAAAAGGGAAGAATGACAGAGTGAGACGCGGCTGTGTACAAAAACTAAAAAGAAAAATGCAACAAAAAGTGCGGGAATAGGGAACACACAGGAAGACAGTGTAAACGGGGAACACGAGGTGATCCGTGGTGAGTGTACAGGATTTGTTAAGTGATGTGAAGATTTCCTCTCCGGCTCTGAAGCACACCATTGCTTTAGCTGAGGTGAATCTAGGTGCGGGAGCGAGAGCGGGAGCCTGAACGCCGGGGACGTGGAGACCCTCTGCTGCGACGTGGGGAGTAGCTGCGTGACGCGCTCTTGCTTCGGCTGCGGCTTCGGCTGCGGCTACGAGAGCGAGAACGACCATAGCTGGGGCTGCGAGGACCGTCCATCTTCACACGAATGTAGGCCGTCTCTCCCTAAACACACACACATAATAACTAAGCATCCATTACCATGTGTAAGTTGCTACATGAGATTCGGGTAGACAGAATAAGGAAATGTTTTGTATATGGTGAACAAAACGCTGTACAATAGTTCAACCAGACTGACAACCGAAAGGGCAGAAAGAGACAAAGATACCTGTGTAAGAGTTAAGTAAGAATATAAGAAATTACCAGTCATTGGTAAAAGAAATTGGAAGCTTAGCATCAAAATCTGTGCAGGTTTAAACAGGAACAGGTTCCTGTTTCAAGTGCACAATAATGCCTATAACAATCAGAAATGAACAGGTGTGTTGCTTTAGCATAGCTATTCTTAAAACTTCAAATCATTTAATTATTCTTCTTTTGGGGCCAAAACTATTTCATATTTAAATAATAGATTTGGTGTCTGAATTATACATTTTAATCTATGTTAAAATAGCCATTATTGAAGGAAAGAAGAAAAACAACATAACAGGTGATTCCAAACTTTTAAACGGTAGTGTACAGTGGGGCAAAAAAGTATTTAGTCAGCCACCAATTGTGCAAGTTCTCCCACTTAAAAAGATGAG